>PVJH01004570.1:0-123555 GCA_004026705.1 Nesogale talazaci
CCGGGGCCCGGCCTTTTTGGGGGGGGGGGGGGGGGGGGGGGGGGGGGACCTGGTGGAAGGACGTGCCAAACCCAGTTCACGCCGGTGGATTTAGCCGCACCGTCCCGCTTTGGAAACGGTTGCAGCTGTCCCCGAGGTTACTCCCGGGCATTTTCCTCCGGGGCCCGGAGCCGCTAAGCCCGGCCGGGAACGCCCTTTCCGCCTCCAGCGCTCCGCGAGGAGTGGGCCCCGGGGCCGCGGCTCCAGCGCGGGCGCGTTCCAAATGGGGGCCCCGCCATCGCGCCATTTCTTTGAGGTGCGTGCGGGGCCCCAGGGACTTCCGTGGGTGGAAGGGCAAAGAACGGCGACCACGAGGAAAGAAGGGGGGCTTCCCTCGGTGGCAGCGAGCCCGAGCGGTGGGCTGACGGAAGGAGGAAGATCACTCCGCCTGGAGGTCTAGTGCGCTGGCCCCTTTGTGAGCCTGCGCTGTCCAAGGCGAATGAGTCTCTCTGGGTGGATGGGTGGGTCGCTTCATTTACCTATTTCCTCTAGGGAGGCCAACCAGGAAATGGCGAGCAGGGTCTAGGCGTATTCAACTTTTAGTAGCCGGTCAGCTATGTCCTCTACAACGTCCGATCCCCTTTACTGGATTGTGAACACCGCTTACACCCGCCCGCGGCGCCCCGAGCCAACCTTCATGTAGAAGGATTCAGATTATTGCTCATTCGCCTTCGGATGCCCCCCTGGCTTGGACCTTCCCACGACCCCGTAAGGAGATGGGGCACGGGAGAACTAGTGGCCTTCAAGTTGATTCCCCTTCATGGCCACCCCTTGGGATCCCGAGTAGCACCGCCCTCCCAGAGGGCTTTTGGGTAGCAGAAGTTTCCCAGAGATCGCCAGACCTTTCTTTAGCGGCACTGCAGGCTAGTCTAGAACAGCCATCCACCAGCGTTTGGGCCACCCAGGGAGGCAGTGGGGAAGGGTATGTCCCAATAAAAAAAGATCTGGCATCTTTTCAGCCCTCCTAAATCACTGGATTGACGCAGGCGGTTTAAGGATGTCATAGGGTGGTAGAAGATGCCTGCCCCGGCCAGGCTTGCTCCAAAGTTTCCTAGCAGAAATCGAAGGTGGTGGGTCAGCCTGAAGAAGCCATCGCCTGAAAGCAACTGAGCTTTTGAGTGTGGGACTCAGCCTGCCGGTGACTTTGAACTTGATCGTTGAAATGAAGGCACCCACCATTCGAGGTCTTCTCAGGACTTGCCTGAAGGGGGGAACAATGTGAGTACCCTTGAAAAGCGGTGCTCAGATTGATCCCATCTGGCTGCCAGGGTGCCCCAAGCCTGCTCTCTCTCCGTTCTGCTCTGCTTGAGCTCCACAGGGTTTAAAGTCTTTTGACTTCTGCACTTGCCCCAGCCGCTGTCTGCAGGACTCTCTGACTGTTAATTTGGCATCTTCATACTTGCTGCCCTGTAAGAATTGGGAAGGAGTCAGAGTAGTGTGTGTTGGAACTGAAGAGCAACCGCTGTCCCTCGGGCTCATCCACTGAGTGCCTCTCTCTCTCTCTCTCTCTCTCTCTCTCTCTCTCTCTCTCACACACACACACCCCAAATAAAATCCAAACGGCAAATGACCCACTGCCAATTGACTGGATCCCACCTCACAGAACCTACAGGGTATGCCCAGCATTGCCCTGTGAGTCTTGACTTTCCTAAGGCTGTAAACAATCCGTTTGGAAGCAGACAGAGACATTGCTCTTGCTTTTTGTCTACCAACAGTTTTTATTGACATATGATGCATGGAGCATACAGGTCGACATACTTCCGTTACATCCAGAAGAGTTGTGCGGATCATCCCCACGCTCGGTTTCAGAACATTTCTTCATTCTTGTCCTCATCTTTAGGAGCTTCCCAACCCCTCAGGAACCATTCGTCCAGTGATTGCCTCTAGATTTACCCATCTTGGATTGCATATACAGAAAAACATTTTTTTTTTAAAGCCTAAGAGAAACACAGACAGATAAGAACTTCCACCAAACAGGAAGTATTAGAAACTAGAACAAGCTTCAGTGGATCATAAGGGAGATAAAATGATAGGTTGCTAAATTGTAGCCTAACTGCGGCTGCCACAGCCCCGCATTCCAGTGCACCCTGCACCTTAGCAAGGCGCTTCACATTCCTGCTCCAGGGTCAGAGAGATTCGCCAGGAGCGTAATCCATTTGTGTTTGGTCTTCACTTTTTTTTTTTTTTCTTAATTGAAACAGCTCTAAAGTGGATCAAAAAGGTGATCAAATGATTAGATACTACCTTTGGGGGGGGCCTCACTGCCCTCAGGTGGTGGGAGTAGGAGGCCCAGCCTTTGCCCCTGTGGAGCTGGAATTGAACCTCCATCCCAGTGGGCCGCAGTCCCGCGCACAATCACCATGCCACCGGGGCTCAACCCTCGATACTACCTTTTAACTATTTGACTGACATCTTTCTCCCAGCGGCTGGTGGATCCTGAAAGCTGTCGGTTAGCAGTCAGACACTAACCACTGGACCCCCAGGGCCTCTGCTGAGCCCCTTTCTTCTCGGCAGCCCAGGTCACGTTGTGGGGTATGCGTCGGGCTGCCAACCAACAGATAAGTGCCACGTGGGGTTATTGGACAAGCAAAGGGTCCTCCCTGCTCATTCCCGAAACCCACCAGCTGCTCCTCGTGAGACACATAAGAGGCTCTCTCCTTCCGTGCAGAGGGAAAGGCCTCAGAAACCCCCCGGGGCAGTTCTACACTGTCCTGGAGGGTGGCTGAGAGTCAGAAGTCAGAACTGGCTCAAGGGCAGTGAGTTTGGTGTGGGCTTTTAACCCCCTGGGACCAGGTGGGAAGGAAACAATGAGGAGAGAACTTGGGGAGAGGGGAACAGAGGAGGAATTAAGAGTCACTTGGTGTTTGGGGACCTAGGAAAGCTGACCACCCGAGAGCGTGGGTGGGGCCCTGGGAGCAGTGCCTTGTTAGGAAGGAATTACTGTGCGGGAACGTTTTACCCGAAGGAGAGGTCGGGGAAGGGACGCTTGTGGCTCTTCAAGGCCCCAGTGAGGGCTTGTCTTAACGAGGAAGAAGCAAACTTTAGCAGAGGGTCGAGCAGTTCGTACTGGACCTTTTGCATTAGTTAGAACGTGCTCTTGCCTGTGATGGTCACCTGGCTCAATTTTGACAACTCACAGGACTCCGAGAGGTGCCTCGTGGGGACCCTGTGCACCCAGAATGAAACACTGTCTGGGCCCGCATCATTGTCATTGCTGTGTTTCTTGCAGCCACCCTGCCAGTCTTATCTCGGGTCTTCCTCGTTGTCCTTGGCCATCTATCTTCCCAAGTGGGATGTCCTTCTCCAAGGGCTGGCCCCTCCATTCAACACGGCCCAAAGCACATGAGGTGACATCTGTCTCTTCAGCCTCGCTTCCAAGAAGCGTTCTGGCTACACCACTTCCCAGACCGACCCGTCCCTTTGTTCTTCCAGCATTCCGTTTTCTTCGCCAGCACCCTCGCCCACTGGTACCCCTCTGGTCTCCCACACTCACTGTCCGGCTTTTGCGATGCGTGCGGGGTGATGGTCAGTCCTACGGCGGAAGCCAGGCCGCCTTCCTCTTTAACCAGCTCTCTGACCGCTCCCACGGCGGTGGGAAAGCTGTGGCCACGCTGTGGACTCAGATTTGAACCACCGAGTCCCTCCCGGCTTCCCTCTCCGCCCTCTGCCGCTTTTCCTGTCATTGCTGCTACCAGGAGTCGGTATGGGTGTCCCAAGAGTGCTTCGCCGCTGCAGAAACTCCCATTGGGACTTGCCCCCCCTCCTCAGTCATTCCTCAAGCACATATGGGCATCTCCATGGCGCAGAGATGGGCCTTGTGTGCAGAGATGGGTAATTCACACACACAAAAAACTCACTGCCATCGAGTCAGTTGCATCTCATAGCCAGCCCGTAAGACCGGCCAGAACTGCCCCTGTGGGTTTCTGAGACTGTCCCTCTCCGGGAGTAGAAGGCCTCCTTGTTTTCTGTGCCAGCGGCTGGCCGTTTTGAACTGCGGACCTGGGTGTTCGCCGCACAGTGTGTCATCCACTATGCCACGGGTGACCCCCACAGGGTGGGGTGGCTACTCTCGCTCAAGCTGGCACTCTCTGGAGCCTCTGCCTCCACAAGTCCCCAGAGACGGTGTCGTCTGCGGCCATGTCCTCTGACACCGCAGAGTGTGACCAGGAAAGGACTACAGGCCAGAGAGGAGAAGCTCCGTTCTCTGCCTGCTGGGCAGGGGAGCCAGGTTGATTCTAGGCATCCATCCCAGCTCGGACAGCCCAGGCAAGCCACACTAGGGGTCCGTGACATGGGAGTCACAGGGTGACCCTCGGTGCGCTCTGTGGGCCATCGCGGCTACAGGCTTGAGGTGGGGATCAAGTGGTAGCTTCAAGTGGGGACTGAGTTCATGGAAGGCGATGGGAGGGTGACGCCAGTGAGGGGACAGGAGGAAGTGGGCCTTCCTGGCACTGCTTTGCTGAATGGACACATGCGTGCTGTACACGAAGCCCTCGTCCCCCACAGGTTAGATCTGTGTCCACTCTGTGTGGGGTCACTCTCGAGGGACACCACTGTGGGGGACCCTGCCCTGCCCGGCATCCCTGTGGTCAGCTCTGTGATCCGACTGACCAGCAGCATCCACAGAGTCCTGGCTACAACCTGCTCAGTCCCGGATTGCCTTCTGGGTGTCTGGGGGCTTCCTGTGGGGGCCCATCTCAGTGGGGACCCTCTTGGGCACAGCCCACCTGTCCCCACTCCTGCTGTGGGCACCCCACCCTGCCCGTCTTCAATGTCCGAGTCCCCCATCAGCAAGGTTCACCCGGGCTTGCTTCTCATCTGTCGTCCGCGATGCCCCCCCTTTTGCCACCACATCCAAGCGTCCGCTTCTAGGTCCGGCCGGCCTCTGCCTCGCTCCCAACCCCACGACGCTAGCCCCACAGCATCAAAAGCCTCCTCGAATGTATGGCCTCCGATCGGGGTGTCCAGGAACTGTGCTAAGCAAGGCCTGCCTTGTGCTTGCTGATTGACCTGCCGTGTACAGAACAGCATGCGACAACTGTTCACCGGCAGATGAGAACAGGGAGCTTGTTTGAGCTCAGATAAGTGAAGGAACACGTGAACCTGGGCGGCTGACCATGCCTCCTGGCCCTGCCTGCCCCTCCGCCGCCTCCAAGAAGTCACAGCCCCACCTCGGCGCTGTCTCGGTCTCTCGCTCTGCCGGCTGGACTGTGGGGTGATTAGGAATCAGGTGACCGGATGCTGCTGACTCTCTGTCCCCTCACAACTGGCAGCAGAAGAAGTGGGGGGGTGGGGGGAGGGAAGTGTCGTGGTGCCCAGCAAGACCCATTAGATCTTTGCTCCAGCCTCTCCTTGTGGCCGGTGGTTTCGTTCGAACCGCTGCCGTGTGGTTCACAGCCCGGCTGCAGGAGCGGTAGGTCCAAGGGGAGGGCCCCTTGAAGCAAGATGGCCAGCTGAGTCATGCGTGATCCGACTGCATTCCTGCCCCCCAGTCCCTGCTCCTCCCGGGCTCCGCAGACAGAAATCGCCTTCGAGATGGAGGTGAGGGTACAGGGGCCAAAATTAGGGTTGAGGTGGCCGAGGGTCCCCACCACCCCAAGAAAAACAATGGTTGAGAACTGAAGCAAGGAGCTTGCTGCGGGCCCAGAAGCTAGCCCTGTCTGCCCCAACGACGCGGATGGGAGGTGGAGAGGCTGAACTTTCTGAAGAGAAAGGGAAGCGCTGGAAAGCGCGGCGGGAAAAGTGGCCAAGGAGCTGACATTGAAGGCTGGGGCTACCAAGAAGGACCTTTAGTAGCCAGCCAAGACAGGACCTCCCCCACCAGCGAAGATGACACGGGCAACTTCCTTCAGGGGGGCACGGTAACCACTTACTTCACCTAATGGAGTTCAAAGCCTGGTGAGCAAAAGACACGACCAAGGGCCGCTAGTCCTTATCTTCTGCCTTGTGTGTCTTGGGTGGGGGGTGGGGGGAGGAATTGATGATCTTAAAACCCAGCGTCCCCATGCTGGCCTGAGGCCGGGAAGTCCCTAGCTTGTGAAAGTTCTACTTAGCCACTGAGGGGTTATGTGCATGGGGGAGTCTTTCTACCCAAAGCAAAGGAGACAATAGCAAACTCGCTGCCCTCGAGTTGACCCTGACTCACAGGACCCTCTAGTCTCTGAGGCTGTCACTCGTTATGGGGGAGAAAGCCCCGTCTTTGCTCCCCAGATTCGGCTAGCGGCTGACCTTGGGGTGAGCAGCCCAATACAGAACCCCTACTCCCCCAAGGTCTCCTCTTTCTCCCGGAGGTGACACCCATTTAAACCAATGCCTACGCTTAGGGGTCCGTGGTGAGCAGGGAGTCCTCCTCTGCCTCCCCACCGCCTGTAACACTTGGGCCCTCGGAGCCCTGATCTCCGAGCTGGCTCAGACCACCCTTGCCAAGTCCTCGGCGAAGAGCCAGGAGGCGGGCAAGTGGGTTAAAGATCGGCCTGGCTCTGGGGGCATCGGGTGCTCAGTGCCCGAGGGTACCTGGAGTTTCACGGTAAGGGGCAGGGGCCATTTCCCCGAAGTGGGCTGAGTGTGGGACTGGAGACCACAGAACGTGAAACTGGCCAGGAACAGGTAGGGTGGCGGCGTCTGGTTTCTAGGAACTGGGGTGTCAGGCCTCACTCTTCTGCTGCCTGGGCACCCGGCCCCCAATCCTACCTACCCTCTGTTTTCTGCCCTCCACCTGTCTGCCCCTGCAAACAAATTCTCCCCCCACCTTCTCCTGACCCACGCCCCAGGCCCTTGGAAAAGCTTGCTGGCGGCTCTCCCTGCCATCCAAGAACGGGGCTTGTTCTCAATTCTCATTCCAAGATCAACGTCAGGGTTGACCTGTGCTGTCCTGGGGCCTGAGGCTGTCCTGCTGGTGCCGAGGGAGCTGTGCTGGGAGGAGGGGCTGGGGGGTGTCCCTGAGATTCTGGGCAATGGCTTCATCTCCCTCGGCTGGATCATGGGACCGCATCGTGCTGGAACAGAAAGGCTGGCGGCTGGACCCCACCTGTCAGCTCTGAGAGAGGAAGACCTGCTGATCTAAACACCCTAAACATGGATTCTGACGCGGCAGCCCCCAAGGGTGGGACTGCAGGGATTCAGAGGCTATACAACGGAAACGGGGGGACTCGTGTCATGTTCCTCCTGAGAAGCAGCTTGAGGGCTTGAACCGCCGGCCTTGTGTTAGCACTGCCGTGCTCCACCCGATATGCCATCAGGACTCTAGTGCCTCCTACAGGGTCATGATGGGATGAAGTTGGCTCAGTTCACACCACCCACCTGTTTGGCGAAGCTCTGTAGGGCTCTACCTGCAAAAAAACGCCCTGCTCCGTGGCTAGCAGCGATCTCCACTCTTAGTCCCTTGGCGAACTAGGACATCCGGCGGGGCAGAGAAGGCCATGAATTCTGATGTTTCCAAAGCAGAGCGGGGTCTGCACGAGGCTCCTGGGGCTGGGGCTAGGCACTTGGGTCCTTTCATGCCCTTCCCCCATGAGTCCTCTTGTTATACACTAGTCGCCTCCAGGGTCATCACGGTGAGGAAGACTGAGCTTATGTCCCACAAAGGAGTGGAGAAAGAGTCCTGCTTTCCAGCGTGATGACAATTCCTCTGAAGAGAAAGCAGGGTGACGGCCCACGTGCAGGGCCGCCAGCCTTCTTTCCATGGGATGCCCAGCAGGATTCGGGGGAGCTTCTGGACGAGGGCTGAGGCTGAGAAAAAGACAGGCCTAAGTGGTCTGTCCGGTGGCCAGCAGGCAAAGAAAGCCCTGGAGGTCCAGATGGTCCCAGCTGCCGCTGGTCATGGGGGGTGGCCAAGGACCTGGCGGTGTTTCACCCCCAATGTGCGTGGGGGCAGCTAGCAGGCACCGTTTTTGGGGTGGTGGCTGGGGAAAGGCTCCCTGGAGTGAGATTGGGGTGCACATCTGTGTGGGAAAAATCCGACAGGTGATGGTGGTTTCCAGAGTCTGGACTTGGACTTGTCTGCTTGGCTCCCCACAGAACCACCTCTGAGGCTCTGATACTTCACCTGTGCCGGAGGGTGTCCTGGCTCCGTGGGCCACGTGCCTGGCCTCAGAGGGCTGAGAGTCCTCCGGTCATGATTGAGAGTCCGTCTGCTAAGCACAGGGGCACAGGGTTCCACCTGTCTCCTCCTCCAGGCCCCCCGCCCAGAAGGGAGTGCCTCAGAAGGGGAACCTGGACCTGAGAGGCTGGGAGAAGGCAGGCTATCGGCGCCGGCAGGCCAAGAGGGTGGTTTTGTTATCTGACACAGCAGTTCTGAGGAAACGGCTTCCTTCCCAAAGACGTCCGTCCCCCTTTGAGCACAGATGTTGTCATCCGACCCGAGGGGAGCCAATGAGAGGGCCTTGTCAGGGCCACCCTGGGCCCTGCCTTTGGAAGCATCTGCTGAGCTTTCCAAGATAGGCGAGGCTGGGACCCAGTGGGTGCACCACGCTCATCCTCCCGGAACCCAGGCCTCCCTGCTGTAGAAGGGCTTTGAAGGACTTTTCAGGCTGTGGCCTGGAGGAAACCGGTCACTGGGGTTGTCTCCGGGGGCGGCGAAATTGGTGTTTTGTCCTGTGTGGGTTTGAACTCCTAACGTGTCAGTTGGCACCTCAACACTTCATTGTTTCTGCCACCAACGAGGACTCCTGCCCTCTGCAGTTCAACAAGGGCCTCGGAACTAGGAGCAGAGGGGAGCCCTGGTGGCACAGTAGGCTAGGCTGTGGCCTGCTAACTGCAAGGGAGGCAGTTCGAACCTTTGAACCACTTCCCAGGAGTGGTTTTCTACTCCCCATAAAGAGATACAGGAGGGGACTGAGCCCCGGTGGCGTAGTGGTTGTGTGCGGGACTGCGGCCCACTGGGATGGAGGTTCAATTCCAGCTCCACGGAGCAAAGGCTGGGCCTCCTACTCCCACCACCTGAGGGCAGTGATGCCCAAAACAAAAAGACAAACAAAAAAAAAGAGTTACAGGAATAGGTCGACACTGTCCCAGGAGAACTCTGATTCAGAATGGACGCTGTGGCGGTGAGTTGGGGTTTTTTTTGGAGCGGGACAGATGCTGAAAAATGAAAACAAGGTAGCCAGCAGCCCTGGGTCCACTTCTCTGCGCAAAGCACGGCTTTGTCCGTGTGTTCTAGACACAGGCAGACGGACTGGAAGACCGGGACGTGGCCAGGGGACGGGAGAAGACTGGCCGCTGCCTTTGGGAAATCTCTTGGCCTGGGGTGGGGGCAGAGGAGTTGGATGATGGCGTGTACGTGTGTGGGGCTTTCCTGAGCATTTAGAAAAACTGGAAGAAGAACGAACACCTTGATAACCCCACCCCAGATCCGCTCATCTTAATATCTGGCCACATTGGCTTTCCCCCCGCTCTTCCCTGGCTGGTGGGTGGGAGGGTAGGAGGGTGTGTGCGTGTATGACATGTTTCTAGGTTGGTTGGTTTTCGAACCACACGTTCTCGCTGGAGAGCGGCTGAGGGTTGACAGGGCGGTTCAAAGGTTTCACGGCCAGCCACCCGTGCGCCTTGCGCGTCCTCACATGTTGCCAGCTGTGCAGTGCAGTGCCGCACAGCCCACTGGCTTCCTGCCGCCCTTCCCTCTCCTCTCCTAATCTTGCTGAACCCTGTCCCCGGGTTCATGCCACCCCCGCCCTTGGTGTGTGTGCCACACTGGCCTTATTGTTCCCTTCGAGGCCTGCCTATTGTAGGGCTGAAAGTTGAGATGCCGGGGGGTGGGGGGTGTTCTGTGGAGTTTTGGCCTGCACGGTGGGTCAGAGGGAAGGGGAGGGGTGGACCCGCGTTAAACTGGGAGGAGGGCAAGGCAGTGCCAGTGAGTGGATGAGACTCGTGATGGAGGCTGGGGGAGACACAGAGTTCATGAAAGAAACTCGCTGTCATAGAACCAAGGCCGACCTTCAGCGAACCCCAGTGAGTTTCCAAGATGAGCTGTTTATGGGAGTAGAAAAGGCCAGGCCCTCCCTGGTGGTCTCGAACTGCCGATCATGTCCCTCGCAGCCCAGTGTGTCACCGCTGCAGCCCTGGGCCTCCTGTGTGAGCGTTACAGGCAGCCGGTGAATCCCATTGTGTGATAACAGCCACACCGGAGAGGGAGCCCAGGGTGTGGCGGTTTACGCACTCACTCGAAGGTCAGGGGTTCCAAGAGAGAAAGGTCAGGCTTTTTACTCCGGAAAGAGTCAGAGTCGCAGAACCTCCCGGGGCCAGCTCTCTCTGTCCTGTCGGGTCACCGTGAGTCAGAAATGACTGGATGGCTGTGAGATTGGCCTGGGTTCCTGTCGAAGGTTAATGGGTTCGACAGCCAACGGAAAAGTCAGCAGCCAGCCGAGGCCACCCAGCAGGACCTTTCCCGTCATGCTTGGTAAAGGAGAGGGACAGCGACGAAGAGGAAGTCCCTCACCGAGATGATATGCTTCCGAGAGACAAGGACGGGGAGACTTCATCTTTGGGCGGTTGTCAGGGGAGACCAATCCCTGAAACATGACCTCCTCTTCAGTCAAGTAGACAGACGGTCAACGGAAAAGGGGTAGACCTTCAAGAAGATGGACGGACCAGCGGCCGCAGCTGCGGGCTTAGACGGCACAGTCCTACGGATGGCACAGGACCTGCGGGTGTTTCTTACTCCCATGTACATGGGGCTGTGGAGTTAGAACCAGCTGGACGACACTTGACCCCAACAACAGCATGACAACAAGTCACTGGCCCGGGTGCAGATGGCCTCATTCAACCCCAAGTCGTGGCTTGGGTCTGTTTGAGTTTTATTCTTCTTCCATCAGAACCTTTAAGACACACTGCTCCTTTTTTTGGGAGGGGGGAATCACTGCCCTCTGGTGGGAGTGGGAGGCCCAGCCTTGCTCCTGGAGAGCTGCTGCTGGATTTGAACCGCCAAGCCAGTGGGCTGCAGTCCCGCTCTCAACCCCTACGCCACCCGGGCTCAGCCCAACACTGCCCTTTTTAATGCATTGATTCCCCCCCCCCCCCCCGAGGGCTTTTCCTGGTGTCCTTACTTTGTTCCTCTACCCCAGCCTCTTCAGCCCTGTGTTAGTCCGGGTAGACTTAGAGAAACAAATTTTATAGACACACATATGGAGATAGGGAAATGGTTTATATACAAGAGGAATGGGCATTGAGAAAGCATCCCAGTCCAGTTCAAAGTCATAAGTCCGATATTAACCCATATGCCCGATGCCAGTCTGTAAGGTCTCCTTCTGACTCACAGGTCAGTGGGTGCAGAATCCCGGTGCTGGCAGGGGTCCCCTCATATCTCCTCGCTGCCAGGGCTCAGGGTCCAGCTACAGCATCCAGTGGTGGTAGAAGCAACTCAGCACTGGCAGGGTTCTCCACGTGGCTTCTCTAACTTCAGAGGTCTGGTTTCATCAGGGTAAGGCCGTGTGGCTTCTCCTCTGGCTCCTTCAGCTCCTCGGACACTGCCATCTTGTCTTCTCTGTAGTTCGTTGTCTCTGAGACTAACTCCCAACAACTGGGGAAATAGCGTCTCATCTCTACGAGGGAAATAACGCGAGATTTCCCAGAAGTCTCAGGAGAAAGCCATGCCCACACAGAGGCCTCATTGGCTCCTCAATGACTATCTCCAGATGAACAGGCTAGACTCCACCCCTCCATCTCAATCATGAAGTTAACATTAGCACAGGAGTGCCACAGGCCCCCTGCCAGGGAGGGCTGTTGACTGCTGGATTCGCCCCCTGCGGGACCTGGGGCTCAGCTCGCTTCTCTCCCAGAGATGCTGTGTCTGCAATGATCATTATGGACGGAGCACCCACCGCGGGCCGAGGAATCGTGTCTTGCAGGAAGTCCAGCCAGAGCGCTCCTGAGAGGCAAAGATGGCGAGGCTTCAGCTCACATACCGTAGGAGAGACAGCGGTCCCCGGAGAAGGGCATCGTGCTTGGTAAAGTCGAGGAGCAGGGAGCCAGAGGAAGGCCCTGGATGAGCTGTTTGGACAGGGTGGCAACCACCATGGAACAATTGCCAGGATGGGGCGGTGTCTTCCTTCTGTTGTGCACAGGGTCAAGGTCACTAGGGACTGGAGGAGCCGAGAGGATGGCACTAAGGACACCCTAGGGAAATCTGGAAGGAAGTATTAGTCTTGGTCGTCTCTGGGGGGGTGGGAGGGGAGGTCCCTTCCTTTTATTCTTCTGCCCATCGCTTTGCCCAAATGTGCACGTTCTCAAACAGGACGGCAGCGAATGCCGCTTTTGATGTTGTTCTTGAAACAACACAGTGCTTTGACAGGAAGTTGGGGAAGGGATGCTGTTACAGTCAGGTCCCACCCCCTTAACACCGTCAGAGGTCAGATGCTCCCTGAGCCCCCCTCCTCCCTGCTCGGCATTTACATCCTCGGAGTTGGTTCTGCTGTATTATCAAGAAACCATGTGGGGCTGAGCCCCGGTGGCGTCGTGGTTGTGCGCGGGGCTGCGGCCCACTGGGACGGAGGTTCAATTCCAGCAGTGGGGCTGGGCCTCCTACTCCCACCACCGGAGAGCAGTGATGCCCCCAAAAAAGAAAAGAAACCATGTAGTGTTTTCGGCGAGGTCTCACACCAACCGTCCCTGTGGTTACCCACTTAACGACCACCACGCAGGGTGTTTCGACAGGAAGCCGACCTCTCTGTATCCTCCCAGCTCATCTTTCCCCTCGAGCAATTGCTGGCCCTTTGGTCTCACAGACAACTACTTTTTAAAGGAGTCTCCTGGTTCGGCATGGGGCTGTGAACCACAAGGCCAGCAGTTCGAAACCACTGCCCGCTCCTCTTGAGGAAAGATGGGACTTTTCTACTCTCAGCGAGAGTTCCAGTTTCAGGAACCCACTGGGAAGTGGGCATCACTCCACAGGGTTTGGCGTGGTGTCCTGGGGGAATAGCCTTTACTTGACAGGCCACTTCGTTATTTAGCTACAGGCTGCCCTTTGGAGATGTTTTGGGTGCTAAGCACATTCTTGATCTTGCCATGGCTTAGACGGCCCTGGTGGTGGAGCCGGTTACGTGGCTGTGCAGCTGGGGCGGGCAGTGAGGGGGCTGCCAGGAACGAGGCTAGAGTGGGCATTGGGGGACTGGAGCCTCGATGCCTCCCCCAAAAGTCCCAGGAAGGTGGGGACCCAGCCTCAAAGTGCGCACCGCCACCCCCGCAGGATGCCTTTCGCGCCTTCCACCCCGACCTCGATTTCGTGCGCAAGTTCATGAAGCCTCTGCTGATCGGAGAACTGGCGCCAGAGGAGCCCAGCCAGGACCGCGGCAAGAACGTGAGTGGGGTGGGGGTGGAGCGCCCAGGGGCTCAGGGAAGGGCTAGTGCCAGACTGGAAGGGAGGGGGCATGCCCTGCTCATGCCCTGAAGGCTGTCTTTGGTCCCTTTATCTCTGCTCTTTGGCTCCTTGGGACTCCGAGGCCTGTCTCAGTCCCCAAGCCCGATCCTGCTTTCCTTTCTGCCCCGCCCCCCCCCCCCACGGGGGGCGGGGGGAGGCCTGTATCCTTGTATCCTGCTCTGCAATCCCTCTTCTCCACAACGCGCGCCCCCTCCCCAAGACCCGAGCCAGAGCAGAGCGGCCCAGTCCAAGCCTTCCTGCCTGTGAGCCAGCTGCGCACCAAGCTGCCCCGAGACCCCGGGTCGGGCGGGGCTGCGGCCACCCTGCAGGCTGCCCCCTCTGGAGTGTCTGGGTGGCTGACTGGCTCCCTCCCCTGGACCCTCACGGGGACCCAGGCCCAGATCACCGAGGACTTCCGGGCGCTGAAGAAGACGGCCGAGGACATGAAGCTCTTCGAGACCAACCACCTCTTCTTCCTCCTCCACCTGGCCCACATCATCGCCATGGAGACCCTCGCGTGGTTCATCATCTCCTACTTTGGCAATGGCTGGATCCCGACCGTGCTCACCGCCTTTATCCTCGCCACCTCCCAGGTGAGGCAAGCCCCACCCCCTGGGGGGCACCATGCGCCCCTCCCTCAGCTGGGAGAGGTGGGCGGGCAGGTGATGGGATGGTGGCCCTCTCTCCCCAGGCGCAGGCGGGATGGCTGCAGCACGACTACGGCCACCTTTCTGTCTACAAGAAGTCCCGGTGGAACCACCTCACCCACAAGTTCATCATCGGCCACTTGAAGGTATGGGGTTGGGGGGAGGGAGAGGGTGGGGATGGGGCCGGAGAGAGCCCTTCAACACCATTCTCAGAAACGGGTTTGGCATGAGTCTGAGCACACGGCAGCAGCCGGTCCGGTGTGCACGCGGCGTGTGCGCGCACATGCACGCACACACAAATGCGCACCTTGCTGTACGCTGTCACCCTTGACCTCCGCCACGCGCCACGCTCCCCTTGATCTTTGCTGCAGTCGCCGCACTGCACATCGGCCCCTTCTTGCATCAAGCAGCTCTGGTGGCTTAGCGGTTAAGCCTTAGGCTGCAGTCTGGAAGGTCCACAGTTTGAAACCACCCCGGCAGCTCCCCTGGAGAAAGACGGGCCTCCCTGTGCCTGTAACGGGTTATAGGCTGGGAGAGTCTACCTTCTTGACAGCAGTGAAGGTTTTTATTATTAGTTGTGTTAGTGTGGCTAAACTAGAGAAACAAATTTCTTTTTTTTTTTTTTTTTTTTTGTGGGCGTCACTGCCTCTGGTGGTCGCGGGCGCCACCCAGTGCCGCTCCTGACAGCACTGGATTTGAACCACCATGCCCGTGGGCTGCAGTCCCGCACTCAACAACTTACACCACCCGGGCTCAGCCCCGAGAGAAACAAATTTCATAGACACGCATATCGATATGAGGAAGAGGCTTATATACAAGAGGAATGGGACATTGGGAAAGTATCCCAGCCCAGTCCAGTTCAAAGCCATAAATCCGATATTAAACCATGTGCCCGATAACAGTCTATAAATTCACTTTCCAAATCACCAAGTCACAGGCTAGTAGGTGCAGAATCCCGGCGCTGGCAGGGGTCTCCCCATGGCTCCTCACTTCCAGGGCTCAAGGTCCGTCAACAGCATCCTGTGGTGGCAGAAGCAGCTCAGCACTGACAGGGCTCTCCACGTGGCTTCTTCAGCTTCAGAAGTCTGGCTCCATCAGGGCAAAGCCGTGTGGCTTCTCCTTCGGCTCCTTCAGCTCCTCAAACACTGCCATCTTGTCTTCTCCGTAGTTTGTTGTCTCTGAGACTTACTCCCAACAACTGGGGAGATAGCTTCTCGTTTCCATGAGGGAAATATCGTGAGATTTCCCAGGAGCCTCAGGAGAAAGCCATGCCCACACAGAGGCCTCATTGGCTACATGGCTATCTCCAGATGAACAGGCCAGACTCCGCCCCTACATCTCCATCATGAAATGAACATAAGCACGTGACCACCAAATTAGTATTATTGTTTTACTTCCGGCATCAAAAACGGAACTCACCGCCAGTGGACGCTGACTCTGAAGACCCTAACTCAGTGCAGAACTGCTTCACAGCCTTTCCAGGACCAGATAGCAGACAGCCTCATTCTCCGCCTAGGCGGCAGCTGGTGGATTTGAACTGCCACCCTGGCACCCAGCGGCCCGCCTCGTGCCCTCCTGGGATCCTGGGGCTCCTTCCTTCCCATGCTGTCAGCCTTCTCAAATATTCTTGGACATGTGTTGAGTCTGGAAAGCAGGAGCTTTGGTGACATATAGAGGGCTACAGGTTGGACTGCTAACCATAAGGTCGGTGGTCTGAAACCACCAGTTGCTCTGTGGGAAAAAGACGAGGCTTTCCACTCCTGAAAAGAGGGAGAGTGTCTGAAACCTAGGAGGCAGTCTTACCCTGCCCTGTCGCGTTAAAGGAGCCCTGGTGGGGTCGTGGTTACACCTTGGGGCCAGAGCCTAGTGGCCGGCAATTCGAAACCGCCAGCAGTTATGCAGGAGAAAGATGGGCTTTCTACTCCCATCAAGAGTTGAAAGTCTCAGAAACACACAGGGGTCAGTGAGTCAGCCGTGAGTTTTATATAGGGTTGGGATGGGTAGGCATCGACTCGATGGGAGTGAGGGTTGTTTGTTTGCTTCCCGTGATTACCTAGGTCCTTAGGGAGCAGGATACATAACTGAGCCAATCAACAGCTCAAACCCACCACCATGGAGTCAGTTCTGGCTCTTAGGAACCCCAGCCAGCTTTCCCATGATGGAAAATCTTTATGGAAGGGATCAGACAGCCTCATCTGTCTCCCTCTGAGTGGTTGGTGGGTTTGAACTGTCAACCTTGAACCACCCTGCACCTAACCCACAGCGCCACCTGGCTTCATTGAAAGTCAGCAGGGGCAGGGGTGGGACTTGGGGTGGGGTTTGCTGTTGCCTCCTCCCCACGAGAGCCCTGGTGTGACACTGTGGTCACACACGGACCGGTCTGCTACCCACAAGGTCGGTAGTTGGGGCCACCAGAGAGAGAGGGGTCTTTCTACTTCCTTACAGAGTCAGTCTCGGGGCCTCCGGGCACGCTACCCTGCCCTCTGGCATCCCGTCCCCTGCGATGGCCGAGCGCCCTGTGCTGGGGGTGTACCGCCCCTCCCGAGTGGCCAGTACTCGGCCAGCAGTCTGCCTGGCCTTGAGCCCGAGGTGGCCTAAGAGCCTGGCTTCTGTCCAGCATGTCCTCTTAATGGGCGCTTTGTCTCCTGGTCTCCTCCTTGCTGTTACATAAAAGTCGTCAATGCCAGCAAGTAGCGTTTTCCTCCCCGCCCCTGGTGTCCCCCACATGCAACAAAGATGGCCTGTGTCCTGCTCCCAAGACCCTGGGCTGGGGCCGAGAGGGCCTTTCCTGCCCTGTGGCCCTCCGTCCCCGAGGGGCCTTGGAACACAGCGCTGGCCTCAGCGGGAGGCCACGGCAGAGACAGAGGGCTGATGGGAAGCAAGGGCTTGGCTCGGGGGGGGGCGGGGGGGGGCCAGGAGGAGGTCAGGGAAGAGTTCTTCCAGCCCCTGTCACCTGGGTTCTTGGTCACCTAGCTTTTCTTGGCTGCCCAAGTAATCACAGCTTGGCCTGCAGCCCTGACTGAGCCCCAGTCACGCAGCTGTGAGAAAGCCTTATAAGCCCCCTGAGTTTCTGCTCCCCACTCTGGGAAAGGAAAGAGGGGCCTGACTGCAGGGAAGGAGACTCGTCCACAGTACACATGGTCCACAAACTGCTCTGGTCCAGACTGAGGAAGAGGACCTGGCTGTCAGCTGTCAGCTGGTGTCCCCTTACCCTGACTTCCCCTCTCCCTCTGGACCTGGGTCTTGGGTGGACAAGTCTGGCAGGCGGTTTTCAGCAGTCGGGCCTGCTTAACAAACCTTCCTTGTGGTGAGGCCCTGCAGGACAGTGCTGAACCTGAGTCCCACATCTCCCAGGCACAGGGCGACAGACCCTGGCTGGTTCCTGCTGCTGAAACAAGCATCTCACTCGGTGTATCTCGGTGCAAATGCAGTCTCTGAAAATCCCGCCTGTGGACACCAGAGGTCTCAGGTTGGGCAGCTGTGGCCTTTGCCTGTACAGCACACACAGACTTTCACACACACGTTTAGACATACATGTTGGCAGATCAACTGAGCGTGTGACAGACAAAGGGGTCTTGGGGTTATATTCTGGTGGCAGCAGCACCTCACCAAAGTCAGCTTTGTGAGATATTAAAACAGAACAAAGAAATCACAGGAGGAATCCTAAGGAGAGGTCTTTGGCACATGAAGTTTGTGGGGCAGGTTTCCAAGAAGCCTGTGGGTTAGAAGACACTCACCAGGAGACGTTAGAGCAGAGGGCGCCTGAACACAAGAAAAGCGGGCCACTGGCTCGGGGATGAGGGGCCCCCAGGTGAGGCGGTCACCACTCTCCCTGGTCTTGGGGACTGGGATTGATAAAACCAGAAACCAAGCCCTGCAGTCACGTTTGTCCCTGGTGGCTCTTAGGAGACAGGCCAGAACGACCCCTGGGAGTTTACCAGACCCCTGGGAGTTTCCCGGCACCGTGTCCTTCCTCCAAGACTGGTCTCTCGTGACCTCGTGTGAGATGAAGTCTTGCCTCTAAGGAGCATGCCTGGCGAGCGTGTTACCAAGCCTTCTCGGATCCCGAAGCCACATTCTTCTGGCTTCTCATACGCACCAGCGCCTCTGGTCATTTGCTCCCAGTGCAGACTGAACAAGCCTGGTGAGGGGACACAGCCTGATGCACACCTTTCCTGAATTTAAACCACGCAGGATCCCCTTAGTCTGTTCCACAGCTGCCTCTGGATCCAGGCACAGGCAGGATGAATCCCCATTCGTCTCAGGACAGGAGGGCCGAACTGTAGTTAAAAAACAAACAAGCAACAAACAACTATGAACAAATTTCCTGGTGGCCTGGAATGAGTCAGTTACTTAGCAGGACTGGCAGAGGAGGCAAAAAACACCCGGCGGCTGAGTAAATGTCCTTGGTGGGCCGCATGTGGCCCGCGGGCCGTAGTTTGAGGACCCCTGCCCCCGACTGTCAGAACCATACAACCGTATGTCCTCCGATTGGCATGTCACCCGATTCGGCCACGTACAGTGTACAGATGAAGCATCAAGAGCCCTCACGGGTACTTGAAGCCAGCGCCACGAACCACTTCACCCCGAAAAGAAATCCATCCCACTTAGGCAGCCAGCCAACACCCAGCCAGCCGCACATGGACTTTCTTCCTCTCTGTTTACCCGTGCTGGACACTTCCTGTGGAAGTAGCCTGTCTGGGGTCTGGCTTCTTGCAGCCCGAATGATTTCGGGGTTCATCCTTGTTGCCACAGGTGTGCGCTGGCCCCGTCCTTCTCGTGGCCATGTTGTATCCACTGGGGGAATGGACTCAAACCCAGTGCCCTGGGGGACTCAACTGGCGTGACCCTGTAGGCCAGAGGATCACTGCCCTGGGGGGGTTTGGGAGCTGTCCATAGCCGGTCCTGCCCTTCCCCTTCAGAACAGTGGCTGGCGGATTCAAATCACCTATCGTGCCATTAACAGCCTGACGCTGACCCCAGGGGGTCCCAGGGCTCCCATCGCATAACACCTTCTCTCTCTCTGCATCCACACGGGGATCTCAGGGTGGTCCCGCTCCCAGGCTTCCTGGGAAGGGTGCTGCAGCTAGCACACGTGTTCAAGTTCTCCTGTGGATGTGTGCTCATGTGTCAGAGAGGGGAGTTGCTGGCCATGGGGCTGGGCCTGCTTCTTTCTGTCCCGAACCCCCTTCCAGTAGGGCAGTGGTAGGGGGTCTCGTTAGAGAGGCAGGAACCACCCCACACCCATCGGCTCACCGGGACGCCAACACCAGGCTGCCTCACTCTGTCTCCAGGTTTGGGTCCACTGAGGCTGACCAACTGGTCTGAGGGCCCCCATGGCATTCTGGGAGACCTGGGCCGAGGGCCTCATGGGGAAGCCAGCCCTGTGGGGGGGCTGCCTAGAGCGGGTCCCGAGGCAGCGTCTAAGCACAGGGGTGCTGGTTCCTGGCAGGATGCCCCCCTCACCCCCTGTCCCTCCCCCCACAGGGCGCCTCAGCCAACTGGTGGAACCACCGCCACTTTCAGCATCACGCCAAGCCCAACATCTTCCACAAGGACCCGGACGTGAACATGCTGCATGTGTTTGTCCTGGGAGAGTGGCAGCCCGTTGAGGTAGAGGGACTGGGGGGAGGGGGGGGGAGCTGTGGACACAATGGGCATCTGACCTGCTTAAGGAGCTGGGAGGGAGCTCCCTGGGTGGACACTCGTCCTTTCCTGGACATGTTGAATAATTCAGGCTGGGATTGCATGGCGCGGCCACCGCATCCATAATAGATGCACCTTCTCCGAGCACTGGCCGCTTCCTGGTTCCCTCACTGCCCGGGGGCCTGGGAGCATGGCCTGCCTTGTTCCTCCCCACGGGTTGATCCATCGCTGCTGCTGAACCAGCACCTGCCTCCGGCGGCCCTGCACACAGTGGCCCCTGCCACACACATGCACACACACAGAGTTGGTCGTGAATCTGGGTCATGGAGTTTTCCGCTTCAGGAGTAGATCATCGTGTCATGACCTTTCTCCCTGGTCCGCCGTCTTCGACAGCAAACTCCCTATAACCTGTCCGGCATCGTCAATGCCAGGAAGCCTCCACTGACTGGCAGGTAGAGGTTCCACGAGGTGCTTTGGCTGGGAATCGCACGTCGTGGGTCTCCCGAGTGCAGGATTCAACCCTGAACCACTGACTTCCACGGCCTCTCCCCCGAGCGGGGAGAAAATTAAGCGACATCAGACAAGATCAAGCAGGCCGGCACTCACCTCCAGCGTCATCATGGCTTCAGGAACCTGATCCTCGCAGAGAGACAGAATACATTTCCAATCCAGGCTTATACACACTGGGGCGTGCAAGCCCCCCTTTACAGGCAACCACATGCGTAACAGGAAGGGGGTGTGCGAGAGGCAGGCACACGACAGGAAGGGGACAAGCGAGGGGTGAGGGGACAGGGAGGCACGAGGGGCACACAGGGATGGGAAGGCACACATGTAACAAGGGTGGAGATGTAGTCTCACCTTGGTCGTCCCTGAGTTGGCTTGACCTGGGCTGTCTTTGGATTCAACGACCTACAGGAAAACAATCCATTATCCTTATCAAGAGGGAGGGAACTGTACTAGGGCGGGGTACGCTATAGGATCTGCTTGTCTTAGATGTCTGGCCGCGTTCAGGCAGATGACCTTTAAGCAGTTGACCTCCAGGTGTATGATGGTCAGTGACTGTGTGTTTGCAAACAGCACCTGAGCTTTGGTGGGGGAGGTGGGGCGGGGAAACAACCTGGGGAATGACTTTTTTTTTTTTTTATCCTTTTGATGGAATAATGGTGTTTATGATCTACACCAGCCCTCCGGGAGAATGAGTCGGGGGAATGGAGCTTAAAGACCAGAACCGGTCGGTGCTTCAGCCTTCAAGGGGATTTATTTTCTCCTGCATTCTTCCACAACCCTTGCTTATTGGGTAGCTCGACATCGGATGAACCTACATGGTTTCCATCCTCTGATGGTCTCCATATCCTTCCGTGCATGCCCCATGTTGCCGAAGGAGCCTTTATCTCCAGAACAGCCCTGATCTCACCAGCCAGGTCCATGCACAGTGTCGACTTTTCTGGTTCCCACACTGCACCACGGATCCTGGTTCCTTTCCTAACAGCCCTGCCGTTATCTCCACTTTGAGTTTGGGGCCCTGACCCGAATGTCCCGAGCAGCGTGGAAGGGCAGCGATGCCCTCTGGTTTTGTCAGTGGTGACTTCTGGGTTTGCTTGTCTCTTTGGAGTTGTGCTTTCTCCTGGAGGGGACTGGAAAGACCATCGTCCACTCAGAGGCTGAGCACCTCTGTGTGCCCATGTGTCTCCCAGCCCCTCCTGCGGGCAGCCTACCAGAACGGACAGAAGGACCTCTTGCCGCTTATCCGGAGCAGACAGCCCCGACTGGGAGCCCTCCCTCCTCCTCCTGCCCGGGGCTGCCCAGAGTCTGGCTCTCTCTGCCTTTGCAGATTCTGAGAGGGAAGGAGCCGCTGTGTGCCTGCCTCCCCCAACCCTGGGCAGACAGAGGAAGGGCCTTGTTATCCCGAACACATGTCCTTCTAAAGCGGAACAGTTCCCCCACTCCTGGGCCCGCAGTCTGTGGACAGGCTGGCCACCAGAGAGTCAGAGTCAACCCTCCTCTGGGAGGCCGGGCGTCCTCCCTCTGCTGCTGGCCAGAGTCCCCTGCTTTCCACTTCTGCCTGGGAACGTGCTGTCCCTGTTCAAGGCCAGCCCTATGTGTGCAGACTTGTCCTAGCTCGAATCTGGTCACCCCAAGCCTCCGCCAGTCCCTCGTCTGTACCCAGCGGGTGTGATGCTGCTGTCTCCCGGCCCCTTCCACTGCTGTGGCTTTCAAGCCCACTGGGTGTCCTGTCAAGGCCCGCGCAGGGGGACCTGGGCCCCCATCGGTGTCTCAGCAGGACTGTGCTCCAGAAGGTTGCAGCGCCTGGTTGCTCGGAATTAGATTGCCAGGCCTTTCTTTCACGGCACCGTCCATCTTTCTTAGCAGCCGGACCGGGTCCGTGGTCTGCAGCCCCCAGGGGCTCCGACCCCAGGGGCTGTGTCCATTCACCCTGTGCAATACGGTAGAGCGGTGGCCGCGCAGATTTCTCAGACGGAGAACGCCAGACCTTTCTTCCAACATGCTCTTAGCGGGGCTCAACCCCTTTGAGCTAAATGCTTAGCCATTTCTGCTGCCCAGGGACCTCGTGGGCCTGGTTCTTAGGGGTACGATGAGGACCTCCCTCGTGAGGATGGGAGAGTGGGATGAGGAGAGGGGGGGGGTCTTTTGGGACCCTCCCTGTGTCGAGGCCGGTGTGTGTGTGTGTGTGTGTGTGTGTGTGTGTGTGTGTGTGTGAAGCTAGCTCTCGGCAAGTGCAGAGGTCCAGTGCTGCCCACATGGAATATTGCTTCCAGCCTGAGAAGCTGCAGCTATCGCCCCTTTGACAGTGGGGGTGACGGAGGCTAAGAACAGTAAGATCCGTCACGCGAGGGAGCCATGGGGGCGTCCAACCTGGTCTCCCTGTGTCACGGAGGCACGTGGGAAATGTGTTTGTGGACGATAACCGGGCGCATCCCTGTGGCGCGGAATGTTCTAGAATACCCGTCCTGGTTGCGTTTCTCCCCCTGGGACATCTCGCTGCTTGCAGCTGAGCCCATGCTAACGCCTGGCGCCCCTGGGGTGTTCTAAGCCCTCGTCTCCACAGGAGCCGATCCCAGCGATGTCTTCACAGACAGCCAGTGGTTCGAACTGCCGGCCTCTGGGTTAGCAGCTACTGGTGTGACTGCCGGGCCAGCAGGGCTCTGCCTGAGGGAGAGGAACATGCAGAAAGGCAGCTGCGTGGCCCCCACACAGCCTCCCCTCGCCCACAGATGGCTCTCCTGGTTTCCCAAAGGGTTCTGTGGGCCGGCCCCGCCCTGCCCAAGACCTGCTGCTCACTGCCACAGTGGACTGTGACCCGGAGGGACCCTGTGGGACAGGGTGGGACTGCCTCGGGGGTTTCTGAGACCAGAGTTGCCCCTGACCAGAGGTGCCCCCTTAACCGCATCGGTGGGCGCAGTCTGGCCTGTTGTCACGCAGGTCTCCTGGCAACCCTGCTTCACCGCCGGCCCCTCCACCGCCCGGGGTAACACAGACCCAGGTGCTCGGGGAGCTGGCGCCATCTGCTCCCACCCCAACTCCATCTCTGGGCTCTGAGCCCCTGCATCCCCAGGCTGCGATGGACCTAGGCTGCTCAACGCAGAACCCTGTCACTGTAGGGGTCCAGGTCACCTCCACGGGGTCAGCGAGAGAGCCCGTGGGGACCAGTAGGGCCCACCAGCTAAGGGGAGCTCAGGGGTGCTCCATCCCGATAATCATACCCACCCCCCCCCCAAAGGCTTCATAAATCGAAGGTCTTGTGTAAAATATAGCTTCATACGAGTTCCCCTGGTGCCTGCACCCCGGCCCCAACCCGCTGAGCCAAGACTCTCCCCAGTCTGTGTCATTCACATGCCTCTGGGGAGCCCTGGCCCCTGCTGGCCTTCCTGGGCCACTCGCTCCCCCCGCGGAGCTGGACCAGACGACGTAGCGGGCGGAGTCTTCGAGAAAGAGGTTGGCGCATGAATGGGAGTCTTGCTCTGTGAGTCACAAGCTCCCCGGGCCCCACAGCGGCCGCAGGTCCCCAGCACGGCCATTTCGGGGACGCACCTCCAATGCCTCGGCTTCCTGGTGGTGCAGCCCTGACCTGTTGGCTGTGCACTGAAAGGTTGATGGTTTGAGCCTGCCCAGCCTCCCAACGATCTGCTCCTATGGGGATCCAGACCAGCTGACGGCCTGGGCTGCCGAGGAACCAGACTCAGCAGCAACCAGGCCCTCCCAACCCCGCCCCCACTGGGAAAGGGACAGACATCTCCTGGGGTCCTTTTGGGCCCCACGTGGTGACGGTTCTTGTGCAAGTGACCGGCTTTCTGGGAATGAGCCCAGCATCCAGCCACGCTGCAAAGCCGGGGGCTCGGGCCTGGCTTGTCTTGCTGAGGAGTCTGGGTTTTTGATCTGCTCTGATCTGAGGGAGGGCGGACCGCCTGGAGAGGGACAGGGCTCAGTGGGGTGAGACTGTACAGTGAACCCAAAGATTTTGCCCATACCCAGGGGGTGACTCTGGAGCTCCCTCCAGTGGCGGTGCCCCATGTGCTCTGAGTCTTTGTTTCTGCTCTGTGTTTGGGGTCTGTCCCAGCGTGGCCTGAATCTGAGCCCCTTAAGTGTCTACCGCAAGGAGGGGGGTGGGCATAATGAGTGGGAGACCAGGGATAGTTTGGCCAGAAGGCCAAAAGGGCCCCCTTCCCAGGAGAGGAAGACCAGGGAGCGCTGAGGACTCATGGTCTCCCCCTCTCTCCGCAGTACGGCAAGAAGAAGCTGAAATACCTGCCCTACAATCGCCAGCATGAGTATTTCTTCCTGAGTGAGTGCCCCAGACCCTGTCTCTTCCCCTTCTTCTTCACCCCCCACCCCCATCTCTCTCCACTGACAACCTATCTAGACTCAAAGGGAAACCCCACAGCCACCAGCCCGGCCAGACCTGGCCCATCCAGCCCATTTTACAGACAGAAACATGGAGGCTCAGAGTCATGGATGCTTTCCCTGGATCCATGATCTGTGGCCAGAAAGGGGAGGGGTGGATGCTGCCCGCTCATCGTCCAGCGGTAGAAGAGGGCCCCGGACCCCCTGTCCCACCGAGCCCCGGGAGATTCAGACCAGTCTGTCCCCCAGCCCCGGAGTCGGCGGGCAGGTGGGCTGGTCCCGTACAAACTCGCCTCCTCCTCTCTCTGCAGTTGGGCCGCCGCTGCTCATCCCCCTGTATTTCCAGTATCAGATCATCATGACCATGATCGCCCGCAGAGACTGGGTGGTGAGTGGAGGGGCAGGCCTGGCTTGGGGTGACCACAGGGACCCGGTCTAGCGCCTTCCGGAGCAAGTGGGGCAGTCGAAGCAGCCGGGCCAATTCAAGGCAGCCAGGACTGGCCAGAAGGACGGGGTGAGCTATTCTTAGCAAGGGGACGTTTGCCAGTACTTTCTGCGATCCAGGAATAATTAAACATCGCCACCCATACCAGCGCAGGCAGTAAGAGCCCGTGGTTTCTGGACGGGCTGAGGGGCTGCCGTTCGAACCTCAGAGGCTGCCTGTCGCTCTGGGCAGTGCTGTTTTCACCAGGCGCCCTGGTTCCTGGAAGCAGCCGAGTCAGAATATGGAAACAAGAACCTGCTCCCAGCTGCTCTGGGTCCGGGGCTGCGTCCATGGGTGTTGTTGTGCACGGCAGATGACGCTCGATGTCGGTATCAAGTCATTTTCATGGCCGTACGGCAGGCACCCCACTCAAGGAGATGAGATGGGACAAAGGAGTCCAAGAGTAGATAGGGGGTCGGGGGAGATGCTGTCTGAGATGCACTGCAGGCAACCGCCTAGCCACCCCTGATGACCTTGCCCTGGCCACAACCGGGAGCAGGCTTCAGGCCAGTCGCCTGGGGCTTCTCACAACAGGAGACCGCCCCGGTGGCTCAAATGGGCCAATGCCTGACAACTCACTCAAGGTTAGCGGTTCAAGCCTGTGCAGAAGCACCGCGGAAGAAAGGCCAGGCAATCTGCTTCCCAACATCACAGCGCCCACAGGGTCCACTGCATGTACGGCGTCCTCTGCGTAGGTCGGGTCACCCACATGCATAGAGTTACGGGGAGTCCGAATCCACTCGAGGGCAATGGGCAGGCTTTGGGGTTTTGCCTGTTCGTCTGGGTGGACAGACTTCGCACTGGTGCTGGGTGCCGTGGAGGGAGATGCGGGGTGTCCGTGGCTCAGACCTGGCCCCTCCCTCAGGAATCCTGACTTGTGGGGTGGGGGGGGGCGCAGAGGCACTGTTTTTCTGTTGGGGAGTAGCAGTGAGTTTGGGTACAGGGTGTCGCTGTGGCCGTGGTTCTCTGAGGGGCAGTGGAGACTCCCCGTCTGCAGCCTTGAGGGACTCTGACACGAGCAACAGCAGTCTCTTCCGTAGTGGCTCACTAGCGCCTCCCACCTCCCCACCCTGAAGCCAAGGGGGGGGGGAGGTGAGGCGAAAGGTTGCGCCTACGCCTTTGGATCGGCACAGCGCGGGTGTCGTGCCTGCAGGGTTTTCCGAGGGGGGTTTGTGACCCTCGCACGGCTGCCAATGGCTACATTCCCCGTGTTCTCCAGCTGCTCGATGGGCCAGTGACGCTGGATTGGAACCGCCAAGCCAGTGGGCCGCAGTCCCACACTCAACCACTACGCCACCGGGGCTCAGCCCTCTGCTGTGTGATTTATCCTGAACCATGTTTCCACGGTGGGAGAAGGCTCCCATGCCAGGAGACGCAGGCAACTCGACTGCGGTCCCTGTGTTGTATCAGAAACAGGCAACTTCTCGTCTTAGAACGTGTTGTGTTCATGGAAAAGCCCTTTCCTGCATCAGCTGAGCCGACAGCAGTTGTTCTGACCATGATGGGCGCCTCTCTGACGCTTTCAGGCATGGCCCCACTCATTCAGGCTGTCTCGTGGGAACGCGGGGCATGACACAAAGCCATGAATAACAGCGCGTCACCCTCCGTGAGTGGGTCTGCCACTTCCCCCTCTCTTCACAGAGTATGTCTGTTTCCTGAAGGAACACATGCCAGGGAATAAAAATAGTACTTCAATGAAGCGGGGGTGGGGTGGGAGGGGGAGCTGATACCAAGGGCCTAAGTAGGAGAATGTTTCAAGAATGATGAGGGCAACCAATGTACATATGTGGTCTGCATACCATGGATGGATGTCTTGATCCTGATGGGAGTTGTATGAGCCCCCGATAAAATGATTTTTTTTTGGGGGGGGGGGGCATCACTGTCCTCTGGTGGTCGTGGGTGCTACCCAGTGCTGCTCCTGAGAGCCGCCGCTGGATTTGAACCGCCAAGCCCGCGGGCCGCAGTCCCACACTCAACCACTGACACCACCGGGGCTCAGCCCCCCAAAATGATTTTTTAAAATAGTATTGCATCACACTAGTGACTCATCAAATAACAGGTCTTAAGAAACGAGTACATCGCTAATGCAAGCCCAGTTCTGTCTACCGTTTTCATACCTGTGGATGGAGGGAACGTGACCACGGGCGCTCGACACCCGCCGTGCTGCAGATGGCGTTCAAAGAGAGTTCGGGGCGTCCGTCTGTGATCTCCCCGCTGGGCAGCTGGCCCAGTGTCCACCGTAGACAGAACCCTGGTTACAAGGGCCAGATTAACAGCCGGTTCTCCGAACGCAACCGAAAGTCTGGGATCCGTGCTGCCAAACTGGTGCCAACTGGCCGAATCTCACCCCTGGCTCCCACGCTTGGCAAAGCTGGCCAGTGGGGGAGGAGGGCTGGGGAAGAACCGATGCCCTTGCCCTCAGGGCTGGACTGTGGAAGAGACAGGCAGAACAGATCCGTCTCAGGAGAAGTCAAGCCAGGACTCTCGCACCTTAGAAGCGAGCATGCCAACCAAGACTTGGTCTCACACACAGTCTGGAGGGGGAGGGGACCAGCCCTATGGAAGGACGCCGTGCTTGGTAACCCCTCCGTGAAGAGGGGGGGGGGTGCCCTCAAGGAGACAGGTGGGCACAGAGGCTGCAACAGGCGGGGTTCCGTTCGGTTGCTCCCTGGGTCACCATGACAAGTCCTGACAAGTCTGAAGCAGCACTGGGGTGTCCTCGGCGGTCAGGGAAGGCTTCTATGGGGACGTGAAGGGAGGAACCTTCTGGAAGAGACCAGGCGTTGAGCAACAGATGCAGGGAAGCCAGCACAGCCCACAGTGGACACGAGCTGGGTCAACAAGGGTGTGGGGGCGTCCTCATGCAGCCGGCCTGGGGCCGTGAGGGTCAGTAGGAAGTGGTGGGGTCGGTGTGGTGTTAGGTGGCTCCCTAGGGGCCCCAAGGTCAAGGTTGTGGTCCAGCTGCGGCATGTGGACTTGGAGCAGAGAGGAGGTGGAGACGGGTGGGCTGTGAGCCGTGCCGGAGCGACAGTGGGGGCAGCCAGAGGGAGATACTGGCCCGGGAAGAGAGAAGAGGTTTGAACTCAGGTCTGTCCCTTTGGAGGGGCAGGAGGATAGAGTGGAGGGGACTCCGGCCTGGGCAAGGGGCTGGCAATGTCAGGCCACTGAGGACCCGTGATGTCCATTGCCCCTGGCCACCTGCACTGCCGTGTGATGGCAGGAAAGGGGGATCGAGGGCTGGTGAGCAGGCCCAGGGTGGACGGCCACTGTTGTGGGCTGGGTGTTGGCAGGCCTTCAGAAGGAGGGGCTGCTGGCCTCCTGCCCCTGCCCAGGGCTACCCTCGGGGCTGCTGGTCCTGTCCCCCTCACTGGCTGCCCCCTTTCACGGAGCACCCCGGCTGCCTACTGCTGAGACTGACAGTGTGTTTGGGGGAGCGTTGCTCAGTGTCTGGGGCCCAAGTTCCCAGAGGCCCCTGGGGCCTCCTTGGGCACCACTGCCCCTCGGAGTGCCTGTGTGGCCCAGCCCACGCGTGGTTCCCATCCGGCGCGTGACGGGGAGGCCGAGGCCAGCGTGGGCCTGATCCGTTCCTCCCGCAGGACTTGGCCTGGGCCATCAGCTATTACACCCGCTTCTTCGTCACGTACAGCCCTTTCTTTGGCGTCCTGGGGGCCCTCCTCTTCCTCAACTTCATCAGGTGCCCGGGCGGGGTCGGTTCTCCCCTGGGACCCGGGGAAGGGGGCGGGGGCGGACTCTGCTGGGGGCCACCTGCAAGAAGGCCTCAGTGGGAGGGTGGCCGGGCCCCAGGAGCCCCAACAGCCCCCCTCCCTCTCGTAGGTTCATGGAGAGTCACTGGTTCGTGTGGGTCACACAGATGAATCACATCGTCATGGAGATTGACCGCGAGACTTACCGAGACTGGTTCAGCAGCCAGGTGAGGGCCCCCCCCACCGGCCAGTTTCATGCCCCCCCCCCCATCCAAGACCTTGGGGCATGTTCTGGGACCCCTGAGGTGGAGGCCCAGGCCCACGCTGAGCTTCCCCTGCAGCCTCGGGGTGAAGCCAGGAAGGGGCGGCAGGGGTGGTCTGGCCGGACAGGCGGGAGGACTGACTTGGAGGAGAGCGTGGGTGAACTGAAACCCTGGGGTCTTCCTTGCCCTCCGGCTGCTCACCGCTTTCTCTTACCTCCCCCCGCCCGCCCCCCAGCTGGCAGCCACCTGCAACGTGGAGCAGTCCTTCTTCAACGACTGGTTCAGCGGGCACCTCAACTTCCAGATTGAGCACCAGTGAGTGTGGCCAGGCCGGGCAGGGGTCGTCGGCGGGCCGGGGGCGGGCACTTGCCATGCTGGCTGGTGCCTGGGGGTACCGTGTCCCCCCGATGAAGTCGTCACCCAAACCCTGGGTGATGACTCTGCAGCCAGCCCCCTGGGGGCTGCGTCCCTAGGACAGCAGCGACAACCACCCCTTTCACAGTTCACCAAGGGCTTGTACAGGGAGCGGGGCAGGCCTGGGGGGGTCCCACTCGATCAGTGGGGAAACTGAGGCCCGCTAAGGCCCCCGTCACCTGTGCTGCCCTTCATTCTGGCACTGTCCATAGGCCTCTGTCCCTTCTTGTCACACTCAACCCCCTCCCACCCCCCACCCCTGCCCCCTTCATTTCCTGTCTGGAGGACCAGCGTGTATGTCCTGGGCCCACTTAACTCCTGCCTGAAGCGCAGTCACAGTCAGAAGGACCAGTGTGTCTAAGGCGCTCTGCTTGCTCAGGACCCAGCCTCTCCTCGGGGCGTGGGTTCGAGTCCCACTCCAGACAGGATGACTATGGAGCCCCGGTGGCGTTTGTGGTCACACATCAGGAGCCTGACCAGCAAGGTCAGCGGTTCAAATCCACCAGCCTGCTCTGCGGGAGAAAGACGAGGCTTTCTGTTCCCGTAAAGAATCACTGGCCCAGCAACCCCCGGGGACAGTGCTGCCCTGTGCTGCAGGGTGCTCGGGGGTACCAGTCAGCTTGGTTGTCACCAAGGACGTTTGGTTTCTGCTTTAGAGCATAGGCTCCCAGTTCATGAGCGGCCCCTCAACATCCCTGCCAGCCAGGTGACCTAGGTCCAGGTGCTTGAGGAGAGCCGCACCCCACGCGGGTCCTGGCTGTGCCCTGTCTGGACCTGGGCCTCATGCTCCTGCCCACTTACCTCCCTCCCAGCCTCTTCCCCACCATGCCCCGGCACAACTTCCACAAGATCGCCCCGCTGGTGAAGTCCTTGTGTGCCAAGCATGGCATCCAGTACCAGGAGAAACCGCTGCTCAGGGCCCTGATGGACATTGTCGGGTGAGGACCCCTGTGGGCCCTGGACTAAGGTGGGGAGGTCTCCAGCAGGGACCCCTGTGGGCACAAGGCTGGGCAGGGAGCACCCACCAACAGGGACCCCCAGTCCATGACAGTGGGTCTCAGGCCTGCTGGCTATAACGTTGGGCCCTCCACTAGGGCATCTTGCAACTAAGCCTCTCTGAGGCAGGGCCTGGGACCCAGAGGGACCATGCCCGGGTGCCCTGAGTTGACCCTGACCTTGGCCTTCTCTCCACAGCTCACTGAAGAAGTCCGGACAGCTGTGGCTGGACGCCTACCTCCACAAGTGAAGCTGTGGCCTTGGGTGCCTGTAGGGGCAACGGGAGGGCGGGGTGTCATCCTGAGAGGTGTCCAGGAGGCTCATGGGCCCCTGATTTGGTTTTCTCTCCCTCTTTCCCTTCTCTCCTGCCTCCACCCTCTCGTACGGGAGTCTGCCCTGTCAGCCCGGCCCCCTCCCCCTGGCCTTCAAGTCTCCATTCAGGAAGCAGAGAGAGGTCAACTTCAGGGGCAGGCCAGAGTCCACCCATGTGGCCTGGGGCCCCAACCACACAACTGGGCACCAGTCCCTGGGGGGCGTGGGGAGGATAGGGCAGGGTTCTGGGCAATCAGATGGCCCCCAAGTTTTAGACCTGACTCCACAGCTGGCCTGCCCCTGGTGCCCCCTCAGGGTCAATTGAATGTCTAGAATATGCTCAGGCCTCCCCATTGCCAGGACTGGATCTGGCCCTGCCCCCTGCAGGCGGCCTGCCTCCCCCGCCCCACCCTGACCAAGTTCTCTGATAGGTGCCGTTCCATGGAACCGAACCCCTGTGCCCACGATCCTGGCACCTAAATGAAGGGGGGCCCCAAGTGGACTCAGCCGAGCCCAGGGCCCGGAAGGGGCAACTGCCTATGGGGCGGAGCGACCCCCACCTCCAGCCGGGGACTGTGGGCGCCACAGGCTCCGCCCCTCTCCCATCTCCCCTCTTGTTACTTTACCGGGAACTACAGGGTGCCTTCTGATGGGGTGGCCCAGACCTGGTGACAATCTGCCTTTTGCCACAGGGCCGGTGTTGGGGGGCTGGGGGACAAAACCCACACTGAAGCCGTTCATTTGAAAACCTAACCCACTAACAAATGTTTAGCTTCTGGGAGTGGGAGGGGGGGCGTGAACAAGCTCAGAGGGGGGGGAGGGGGGGGTCTTCCGGGGGAGGGGGGGTCACCCATAGCGAGCCAGCTGGTGTTGACAGGTCTCGCGGTTGCCACGGCAACGCAGACCCCCCCCCCCCCCCCCCCCCCCCCCCCCCCCCCGCCTGCCTTCCCCGGAGGAGGGGCTTGTTCTGCGGGGACCTGGTGGAAACTTTTTATCACGGTGGCTGCCCCACCCCGGTGTGATTTTGCAAATAAAAGAGGTAATTTTATTCTCGCGGCCTCATAGCTCGATGGAGGCAGCCCTGAGGAGTGACCGGCAGGCCAGGCCCACATCCCTGTGGTCATTCTGCTGCCTCCACTCTGAAGAATGCCCCCTGGAATGCTCTCTGGCTCAGAACCAGCCTGCTTCCTCCTCCTCAGGGACCCTCAGCAGCTGAGGCAAACCGACCAGCCTGCCAGACTGCTGGGGACATTGGGGGTGAGGGCAGGGGGGCGCCTGGCACAGGCCCCCTTCCTAAGTTCCTCCTGCCTGCCCCCGCCCCCCACCAGCCCAGGCATCCAACCTGCCCTCCTCTGACCCTAGCTCCACAGCCCAGAGTCACCCAGCTTCTGCCAACCTTCCTTCAGACACTTCTACCTGTCTCCGTGACCACACGCTGCCCCGGCAGCCTGGGAAAGGCCAGGATCATCCTACAGAGAGCGGGTAGATCCCCGCATGACCCGCCCCCTCGCTGCTCCAACTGGACCTCCTGCCAGCAGGGCTGAGTGGACACTCCCTGTGTTGTCCAGCCTCTGGGTGCTAGTGGGCTGGCCAGCCAAGGTATATGACCCCCTGGAGGTACAGAGCAGCCCAGAGGCAAGGGCCTGTGGCCTTGGGTGAGGTGAGGCATGAATTCCCTTCCCCCCCTGCCGGGTCTCTTGCTCTCTCCATCTGCCCAGTGGAGAAAGTGCACCAGAAGATTCCAAGAATGTGAACGCAAGAGTCTCACTCCCAGAGATCTTCGAGACTGGAGACCCCGCCCATCCCTGGTGCCTGAGTTAGCCCTGGTCTCCCTCCACCCCAGAAGGGGCAAGGCTGGACAGGACTGCAGGTCTGCATGTGCTGCCCCCTGGAAGTTCAGGATCCATCCTTGGGACAACCATGGAGAGAGGGAGGAGGGTGGGCCAGAAGTGGTGGGGGGCATTGAGGGGGCTAAGTGGGTACACTGAAGCTGTGCGGGCATCCTGACAAGCCCTGTCCAGGTCCTCCGACCCCTGGACCTCACCTCTGTCTTGCCAAGCATCCCCCTGGCATCACGCAGCTGGGATACTATGGCTGTGAGTGCCAGCAGTGGACAGCGTGCCCCACTGCAGGGACATAGTGTGCTCCACATCCATCCGAGGCTGGTCCCTCCCTATGCAGCTCTCCGGCCTTCCCACCAACGCCACCACGGCACGCAGGTCTCTGCTGGGTTCACAGTCTCACAGCTCACAGGCCACAGCCAAGTGGCTTATGACACAGTGGGGTGCATGGCGGAGGCCAAGTGCAGGCCCCTCATGTCTGGCTTCCTGTCACTGCTGATTCGGAAGCCTCCTGGGCTGGGCTTCTCACTGCCTCCCTGGGTCATAGCCCTGGACCCCATCGCAGCTCTCAGATTTCGCCCTCCTATCTCCTAGCTGACATGCCTCAACGGGCTTGACTGCTTAGAGCTCTCAACTCCTTGCCCCTCTCAAGGCCTCAGACTGGCCAGTGCCCTCCCAGGCAGCTGCAGACCGAAAAGCCAGGAGGTCACTTTGAAGACTAAGGAGCCTGAACCAGGCCTTGGTCTTGACAATGACAATGACCTCATGTCGGTGAACGTTGGCACGGAAGACCAAAGACTCAATGCACTTGAACGACGACGCAGAAAACCATAGCAAGTGCCGTGGGCAATCAGAAGAACCAGCCAATCTGATGTGGCAGAAGCACATCCTCGGTGCCGCTCAGGGGCAAGGGCGGTGGGGTTCGGTCTTCCTACCTTTGCACACATCCTTTGCACGTGTTGTCAGGAGAGATCAGGCCTAGGAAGAGGGCGCCATGCTTGGTTAAGCAGCAAAAAAGCAGGCCCAGGACAAGGTGGAAGGACACTGTGGACTCTCGTGGTTGGTGGTTTGAACGTGAACCACCAGACTTTTCTTCCGTCTACCTCAGCCTGGAGTCTCTGCTGGGTCTCAGCCTGGGTCTCTGCTGAGACCCGCTCAGCATCTGTGGCTGCACCTGGGGGCTCACTCACACATGAGAGCGATTGAAGGTGGGGTGCAGGAGCAGGTGGGGTCCAGTGCTATTATATGGAGGGCCAATAGGCGTCGGAACCAACCTAACAGCACCCGATAGGCCACGGGTGCATGGGCTATTGACCAATCCCTGCCAGGCGAGCGCCAGTCGCAGGGCAGGTGGCAGCAGGGCCAGGCTGAAGGTGAATGTCAATCATGCTCAAGCCAAACCAAGTTCACTGCCATCAAGTCGATTCTGACTCCCTAGCACCCCTGTACAGCTGGGGAGAACTGTCCCAGGGGGGTTTCTAAGACTTAGCTCAGGCTGGGCCCCGGTGGCGTAAGTGGTTGAGTGCGGGATTGCAGTCTGCGGGCTTGGCGGTTCAAATCCAGCGGCGGCTCTCAGGAGCACTGGCTAGCGCCCACGACCCCCAGAGGCAGTGATGCCCACACTCAAAAAAATTTTTTTTTAATTAAAAAAAAGAACACTTAGCTCATCACCTGAGCAGAAAGCCTCATCTGACCCCTACAGATCAACTGGTGGTTTTGTTTTTAAATGCTTTTATTGGAGCTCTTACATCTCGTCACAATCCATACAGTCCTCCAGTGCGTCAAGCACCTTTGCACGTAGGCCGCCATCATCAGTTTCAAAGCATTCTCTTCCCATTTGAGCCCCTGATTTCAGCTCCCCATTCCTTCCCTGTCCCACCCCCCATCTGCCCTCCCTCATGAGCCCTTGAAAAGTGAAGATTATTTTTCCATATCTTCATCCTCCGCTGACCCTCACCCACTTTTCCATGGTTCATTCCCCTGGGAGGGGGTTCTAGGTGGATCCTTGTCATGGATTCTCTCTTCCTCCCCCCACCTTCCTCTAATCATCGGTTGGTAGTTTTGAACTGCCAACCTGGTGGTCACTAGCCCCTCATGTAACCCATTATGCCCCTGTCAATCAGGAGTCCCTGTCAATCCACCTGAATAAAAGTAACACATTCTTAGAGCTGTGAGGGGGTGGGGAGCATTCCTTCAGACCGTTGCCGCCAAAACCCACAGCACAGGGCACATAAAGGAACCCTCACCCTTCCCTGTGGCCTCCGCCTATTCCCAGACTCCCCGATGCGCTCTCCCAGCAGCCCCAAGTCATAGGGTCCCCATCCCATGCAGGCGTGCCTGAACTTGCTCCAACTGTGATTAGGATAAAGTGACCAGATTTTAAGTGGCACACCGTTGACCGGGGGTGGTGGTGGTGGGGTTCTTGATTAAGAATTTGGTCTGTATGGAGCAACAAGAATGTTCACAGAACACAAAAATAGTATTTAATATATTTATTTTTATTTTAAAACGCTGAGGAATGTTGTTACATTGTTAAAAAGCGGGATTAAGGGCTGAGCCCCGGTGACGTAGAGGTTGTGCGGGACTGCGGCCCACTGGGACGGAGGTTCAATTCCAGCAGTGGGGCTGGGCCTCTGACTCCCACCACTAGAGAGCAGTGATGCCCAAAAAATAATAATAAAAAAAAATTAAAAAGCGGGATTAAGAAGAACTTTAGATTAGGAAGAACTCTCAACAGGCTGCTCACGGGAAGGCTGGTGGCTCAAGTCCACCCATGGGCACTGCAGAAGAAAGGCCTGGCAGTCCGCGTCTAGAATGGCACTGCCATTGACCACCCTGGGGACCAGGGTCCCCCTCCGACACACAGCAGTCGCCATGACCGGAAGCAGTGTTGACCTAACAGCCACTGCTTTTCTGTTGTTTTACAAAGAAGAATGTTTTGTTTAGAGGAAGTGAGGGGTGTCCTCTCGGCAGGGGCAGCAGCAGCAATGGATGGGACTCCCCGTGATGTGGAGAGACTCCAGTGGCTATTTTAGGGCAGACCCCCAAGAATGTTGGGTTGGCCCCGACATGTGACACCAACCACAGGGTCTGAGATGCTGCCTGGTCCTTCGCTGTCCCCAGGATCAAGTGTGGGTCAGACCGTGGAGATCCAGAGGGCTCTCATGGCTGGTGGTTTGAACGTGAACCACCAGGCCTTCCTTCCGTCGGCCTCAGCCTGGAGTCTCTGCTGAGACCCGCTCAGCAACGCACACGCCTCCACCCACAGGTGGCAGGTGCCTTGCTCAGGAATCGAACACCGTTCGCCCACCAGGCAGGCAAGAACTCCCCCTCAACCACCACCAGGGGACAGCCTCGAGCACCCCCGCCTGACGCTGCAGATGCTCCAGGGGCCTGGGTGGCGCTGCAGGCTGGGCAGCATTCCCAGCCTCAGATCAGCGCTTGCCAGCCCCTGCAGGGACCACAGCCCAATCGCAGAGACCAGCGAGGGAAGGAAAGGGTGGCACCAGGGGCCCTCCTGCCTCAGGCAGGTCAGTGTTGTGGCAGGAGTCAGTAGCCCTGACAGGTGGGCACCCCCAGCACAGGTGAGGATTTCAGGAGTTTGCTTTGGAGGCTAGGAAGATCCGGGGGGACAAGGTGCCGCCAGGCCTTGGGACAGGTGCTCACGCACTGTGAGCCGGCCCCTTTCTGAACCCTTCCTCACTCTGGGCTTGCCTGGAGGCAGTTCTTGTCTTCCTCCAGCCCAGGGGTAACTGTGACTCAGAGAGGCTGAGCGACTTCGCTCAAAGCACCCAGCCTGAGGCCTGGCCTGTCTGACTACAGAGAGGGCGCAAACCCCTTGGGTGGGGAGGTGCGGGGCTGATACGTGACACGTGGCCTCCCCTCCGGCTAGGGACAGGCTGCAGTGGGATGCACTGGTCTCGTCACCTCTAGACAGTCCCCAGCCCGCAGCTGTCCTCTGCCGGCTGCCCCGCCCCACCCTGGGAAAGTGGGGTGGGGGGCTCAGGCTGTCTGCCCCAGGTCTGGGAGTGATGGTAGCTGGAGGCGCCTCCCTGGCCACACTTCGCAGACCCCTGTCTAAGGTATGACGGGCCTGGGAGCCACCAGGTACCCTGAGTTCCCACCAGCTGTGGGGGTCGCTTCAGCTGTGCTTTCATGCTGAAGAATGTCGGAACGGTTCACACATTGGGCTACTGGCTGCAGGGTTGGCCATTCAAAGCCGGCAGCCACCCCCCCCAGGAGAAAGATGAGACTCTTTATTCCTGTCAAGAGCGACAGTCTTGAAAATCCAGGGTGGGGACCAGGAGGCCAGTTCCACCCTGTCCTACAGGGTCATTCTGCCCCCAGCCGGATGGCAGTTTGGGTCTTTGGTTGATGGGTCCCTCACTGAGCTGCTTGCCACAAGGTCAGCGGTTCGAAACCACCGGCCGTGCCCTGTGAGAAAGAGGAGGCTGCCTGTTTTCATGAAGGTGCCCAGTCTCAGGCACCCACAGCGCCAGTTCGACACTGTCCTGCAGGGTGGCTGTGCCCCGGAATCGGCTTGACTGCAAGGGGCGTGGTTTTCTGTCCTTATCCGGGGTCAAGGCGGACAGTGGGGTCTTGCTCTGCTGGAGGCGGGAGGAGAAGACGGGGAAGGTCAGGAGCTTGGTGGCCACCGCGAGCCGTTCGCAGGGGACGGTGGGGGTGCGTGGCAGTGGCTTGCGTGCGAAGTCCCAGCAGGGCGGCCTTCTGCTTGTCTTTGTGAGCTGATGCTGTGGTCAAGCTCTCTGGCAGGCGTGACTCAGAGGCCCGCCCGGGGTGCCATGCTCTGCAGAACGCCTCTGCACCTGGCACAGGACTCGCTGTCCGGGGGCGGCGTGGGAAGCAGGGCACAACACTCGGTCCATTTGTCCTCCCATCCCCCAAAGCACGTGGTCAGACGGGCACCAGCCTCAAGCCATGAAGAAGACCAGGGTTCTAGGAGCCATGTGCTTGTGGGAGGGTGCAGAGCATGAGTCCCCCACCACCACCACCCCGCCCCGGGGCTAGGACGAGCTCCCCAGAAAGGGCACCTCAGGGAGAACTGCAGGGGGCCCGCGCCCGCGTGGGACAGTGATGGATACTATTGGCATTGTGCGGTTGTGAGGGGCTGCCCTGGTGCTCTGACTCCTCTAGAGGGTCTTCTTAGCTGCCATCCCAACCAAAGATCGTCGGGTCTTTCTTCCGCACCACCACCACCTGCCAGCCTTGATGCACAGAGAAGGACGAGGCGTTTGTGGTCCCTCAAAAGCACCAGCCCCTTGGGTTCGAGTTAACTCCTGGTGACTCTGGAAGTGTCAGGGTGGAGCTGGGCCCCAGGGGGAGTGTCTGTGGGTTGACTTTGGGGGAAGGAAACCGCCAGGTCTTTCTTCAAGTTGCCTCTGGAGGCAGCTTTTGGGCTGGCAGCGGAGGGTGTTGGATCGGGTGTGTATGGCTCAGGGACCGGGGGCCTGGGAGTGGGGAGGCCTGCAGGGCTGCCCTGTGGCACAGTCTCTGAGCTGAACAATGGCCCTGGCCTCCACAAGTGCTGATGTGATGTGTCCTCATGCTGGCCGTTATCTGCCTGTGACCCTATTCCCATGGCGGAGGGCATTGTCTGTGAAGGAGCAAGAGGCGGGCGGACCGGAGTTAAGACCTCACTGTCATGGAGGGCGTGAGTCGGGGGTCATTGTTCCCCTGACGACGCCTTTTCAGATCCCACCTCCGAGCCGGGACACACTGTTTTCCATGGATAGACAGGGGTGCGTCCCACAGTCATACCCACCCATGGCCTCACCTGCAAAGCCAGGCCTCTGTTTCTTGCCCGAGCCTTCCTGGAAGCCAGAGGGCCTGCTGTGACTGGGAGACTGGCTCCTGGCTCTGGCCCAGTTTTTGGCTTGCCGCTGACCGGCCTTCGGAGTTTGGACTGAGCGACACCCCCCACCACGTGCGGCATGTCCTCAAGGTCTCCTGCGTTTCCGTGAGACGTCCCAGGAACTCGCAGGACGTGAGGACTGTGCTCCAGGGGGGCGGGGCGGTGTGGGAACGGAGCTGAACAGCATCATGGGAAAGTTGGTCATCTGGCTCCTCTTTAATCTCCAGCCTCTTGGGACCAGCCTGGGTCCAGGACACTAAGCCATGTTTACAGTGCGTCTTCCACCCCTCGATGGAGTCTGAGAGCTGGCAGGACAATGTGCAGGCTGGGCCCTCGCTCCCCGCCCCCCGCCCCCACCCCCCTCAGACGTTGTTCTAAAGCTTTGACATCTTGATGCAGACCAGCATTGCTCTAGTTGACATAGCAAAGAGGACCATCTGCTCGGCTTCCTCTTCCCATTCAGGCTGCCCCAAGAGGTAACTCAAAGCCCCCCCAGACTGCCGGGGGCCCAACCACTGCACCTGTTTCCTCCCTGAGGGGCCATGCCCTGCTTTGTGCAGCACCTGCCCCAGGACACAGGTCAGCAGACGCTGCTCCCAGAGCTGGGAATGCAGAGGGTCAGGGCTCAGGCTTCCACCCGGGAGAGACCAAGGAAAAGGGAGGTCCTGATGGGGCCAGGGGGCCTGGACTCGGCCCCAGGATCCCTGGTTGCAGGAGGTGGCCGCACGGGTCAGGAGGAATGCCGCCCACTGACCAGTCCCTCTGCCCTGATCTGCTTGGACCAGCCGCATCTGTTTTGCAGGGGGAAAGACCCAACGGCCAGGCCCTCCATCAAGGCTGAATGGACATAGGTCACCGTGCATCCCCTCCCCGCCAAACAGACTCCATCTCCAAGCTCAAGCTCTCCGTACATCTGGGTTTAATAGAAAAATAACAGCTTCCCCCCAAATCTCTGCTCTAGGAAGACACGCCATGGCTGCCGCAGGGTGGCTTCGTGTGTCACCGGGTCCTCAGTTCCACAAGTAGACGGGCGGGCCCTGGCTGGAGGACGTGCCGGCCTGCCTGTGGTGGCTGGCCCGAGGCTGACCCTGCCGTCACTGGTGGAGGTAGGCTTCCAGCCACACGTCCCCAGACTTCTTCAGGGACCTGGAGGCAAGTGTGTGTGTGGAGGGAGAGGATTAGGGACTCACAAGTTGGTGCCCCCTCACCCCCGTCCCCCAAGGTTGGTGGTGTCCGTTCCCCCGGGACTTGCTGTGCCCCTGGGGCAGGTCACTGGATGGATGGGCTGGGATCAAACTCAAGCAGACCCACTGCCTTCGAGCCGATGCCAGACTCATGGTGACCCTCCAGGCCAGGCCAGAAGGGCTCTGCGAGTTTCCGAGACCGTAGCAGTTTGTGGAGGTAGAAGTTCCGTTTTTCTCCCTCAGAGTGGCTGGTGGTTTGGACCTGACTGGCCGGGTCACCGTCAATGTGTAACTGCTGTGTGTAAGCCATTAACAGGGGCCAGCCTGGGAGCCAGGACCAGAGGTGGGATGGGGCGATGGGGGTGGGGAGCCAGGGGGAGGGGAATCCAGGAGCGGGCATGGGAAAAGGTAGGGGTGGCAGAGGACAGGGTGTGGAAATGGGAGGGGCTGGGGTGGGGGGATGGAGGAGGACTATGGGGGGAGAGTGAGGTGGGGCTGAAGGAGGGAGAGGTGGAAAGAGGGGCCAGGGGGCAGCTACATTCAGGACCCGGCCTGAGCTGGGCGGGGTGGTCCGTCTTCTCTGGCCGCCTGCATGTGCATGGCCCACCTCCCTGCCAACAGGCTCTGGTCTGGCACCACCACCCAAGACTGTCAAGAGGGTTACCCACCCCCGGGAACTCGGCAGACCTACATGCCAGGTGCCCTGAAGGTTAGCCAGGTGCTGTGGGAGCAGGTGCCTGGGCACCAGCTCAGAACAAGGGAGGGCATGCAAGTCCAGGGAACCGCAGGTGCCACGGCCCTGAGGTCCCAGAGTCCCACCTCTGTCCCTCTCCTTCTGAGGCCTCCCCCAGGCAGGGCCCCAGTATATCTCACCTGCTCTGTGGCTGGTGGCCCTGCTGGGCTTCGGCTCCGCCTCACTCAGAGTCTGCACCAACCCCTCCCCAGCTCTGATGCAGAGTCTGCCCCAGGGCCTTTGCACTGGCCATTCCCCATGACTGGAGCGCGTTCCTGATCCCCAGCACCCACTTCCGAGCCCTCTCCTCCGCCAAGTCTCTGCTCCCCTGCCCCCATTCCACACTGACCCCCCACACCCCCTCCTCTCCTTTCAACATCCCATGTGGTGCCTGTCCACTTTGTAGTTTTCCAAAGGGCAGGGTTTCTGGGCACCCGGCTTAGCATGCTGGGACCCTGGGGCAGGGGGCAGCGGGCTCTGAGGGAGGTGGCCCAGGAGGGGCTGGCCGAGGGACCTACCTGACGATGTCTGCCAGGGCTGTGAGGAAGGGCTTCACCTCATAGCTGAGGCCATGCTTGGCGCAGAGTGCCCTGACCAGCGGGGCCACCCTGCGGTAATTGTGCCGAGGCATCGTGGGGAAGAGGCTGGGGGAGGGAGGTGCACGCTGGGGTCCGAGGTGGGGGGCTGCCCCGCCCACTCATCACCTCTTCCAGGGGAGGGAGACAGGCAAAAGGGGCTCCTGGTCCCCCCCAGGCCTGGCGCACTCACTGGTGCTCAATCTGGAAGTTGAGGTGCCCGCTGAACCAGTCGTTGAAGAAGGACTGCTCCACGTTGCAGGTGGCTGCCAGCTGGGGGGCGGGTGGGGGAAGGGAGCAGGTGGGGAGGCTGACAACCCCACCCTGCCCCTCCTTGCCAGCGCTCCAGCCCGCCCCGCCCCCTGCCTGCCCCATGCGTGCTCTCAGCCTGCCCCACGGCCCACCTGGGAGCTGGCCCAGTCTCGGTGCTTCTCCTGGCCCATCTCCTTGGGGATGTGGTTCATCTGCGTGACCCACACGAACCAGTGGCTCTCCAGGACCCTGCGGGGATGGCTTGGCACTGCCCTGTGTCCACTCACCGCAGGGCCCCGAGAGGAGAGGAGCCAGCACAGGCCAGCACTTCCCTGCCCCCTGCTATGTCCAGAGTCCACGGGCCCCCCAGGGCTGGCTCCTGCCACACCCGGCCGAATGGGGCAGCCCTGGGCAAATGGGAAACTGCAACCTGCGGCCTCCTGCTCCCTTCTCTCCCAGCCTGGCCATACCTGACGGCAACGAAGAGCAGGAGCACCCCGGGGACTCCGTAGACTGGGGCGTAGGACAAGAAGAAGCGGAAGTAGAAGCTGGCGGCCCAGAGCAGGTCCTGGGGTGGGTGGGGGAGACAGGACTGGGTGTCTGGGCAGGCAGGCTCTGGAATGGGCATGGGAGCGGGGGAGGGCCCTCTGGTTTGGGTTTTGTGGGTGGCCCTGCTGGCCATGTGGGGTGCCCATTGTCTCCTGGGCCCCTGCCTGGGAGACTCGTGCCTGGCAGAGCCTGGGGGGAGGGACCTCTGTGGCGAGGCCCACACCACGCCCTGCACGCACCCCCTCATACATTCCCTCTCCCACTGCACACACACATGTGACATCATCATGCGTGCACGTGCTCACAGATCTCACTGCCCCCTACGCACACTCCCCCGCACGTACACATGTGACGTCATGCACACGGATCCCACCTCCCCTGCCCACACAGATGTGTATCCCACCAGCATGCATGCACCCACTCGCCTTGCCTCGTGTACTCATCATGGGATGCACACGCATGCCCCCTGTACACACCTATTACACATCATGTGTGCCGCGCCAGCATCCACGCTCACATTCTCTCTGTACACACACTCAGTGCATCATGGTACACACACACACACACACACACACGGATACCACTCCCCTCCCCTGCAGCCACTCTCCCCCGCCCAGGGATACGTGCCTCACCGGTAGTCACACACTCACTCCCCAGATACACACAGTCACTGCCTCCTGGTGCACACATGCATAGGCTACTCTCCCCCCTGCACACACCTTCTACATACATGTGCACGCACACACAGGCATGCACATCATCGCACGTACACTCATTCCCCTCTACACGCGCACCCGCATAGAGATACGCTGTCCCATGTGCACACACACACCCTGCGTACACACGCGGGACTCTGCGGTAGCACATGCACATGCGTGTCATTGCGCACACATGTGCACGCTCACGCACCACTGCACACAGAGAGCACACCTGGCAGTGGCGTGGAGAGGCGGCCATGCACTCACCGTCCACTGCATGCACACCAGCATGTATGCCAGGTTCTCCACTTCGAAGTTCACCAGCGTGAGCAGGGGCGGGCCGACTGAGAAGGGGACAGAGGACTCAGGAGCAGAGGCCCCTGCCTGGAGCGGCGGGGGTAGGGGGGAGCTGGAGGGAGGCCTCTGTCACTCCACTTGTGCCGGTGGGGTGTTGAGGTGGGTCCTGTCCAGTTGGGCTGAACCTGCACCCCCAAGGCCTGGGCTACTCTCTACCTTGGGGTCCCGGCCCCCCCACGAGATGCCTCGCCCCACTTTGTCCCAGGCCCCATTACAGGCTGGTCACCAAGATCACAGGGCCCTGACTGGCCTGTCCACGTCTGGAGTCCTCGCCAGACCCTCTCGGGCTTTGGGTGGGGACAGATGGCTGGACCCTCATGCAGGTCCAGCACAGTGGCAGGACTTGTGAGGCTGCCCAGGGCCCTTGGGGGTGTGGGCAAGGGGAGCCTGCTCCGGTGTGGTCGGTGGGGCACTCACTCAGGAAGAAGTACAGGTGCTGGTGGTTGTAGGGCAGGTATCTGCGCTTCTTCCTGCCGTACTGTGGAGACAGGTGGGGGCTGGGCTCAGGCAGCTCTCCATGCCACTCCCGCACCCCACCCCCCTCCCTGGAGTTCCAGGGTGCAACCTGGGGCCAAGGGTCAAGAAGCAATGGTAAACCCACTGCCTTCAAGTGGGCTCTGACTCTTGGAGATCCTTCAGGGCAGAGTGGGGCTGCCCCTGTGGCTTTAAGACGGTTCCTCTTTATGGGAGCGGCTGCCACCTTTTCCCTGCACCGAGCGGTTGGTGGGATTGGACAGCTGACCTGCGATCCTCAGTCGAGCACCTTCAAAGGCTACTCTAGACTCTACCAAGGGACCATCTTCCCCAGCAGGTATGGTGGGACCAGCGGCTGCGGTGGCCCCCTGAGCGTCAGGCCCAGTCCACGTGCCCGCTCCCCAGCGCACACCTCCACGGACGACTCTCCCAAAAGGAAGACGGGCGCCACGGTCACATCCGGGTCCTTGTGGAAGATGTTGGGCTTGGCGTGGTGCTGGAAGTGACGGAAGTTCCACCAGTGGGCCGAGAAGCCCTGCAAGGGGTGGGGGGATAGGGGGGCAAGAGGGCGCTCAGGGATGGGAGTGAGGTCCGCTGCCCACTGCTCCCTCCCTCTCAGGCCCCCCGCTGCCCGTCCATCCGTCCACCCCACCCCACCCCCGCCTGGTCCACACTCACCTTCAGATGCCCCATCACAAACTGCTGGGCCAGGTGGTTCCAGCGGGATTTGTGGAAGACAGAGGCGTGGCCCAGGTCATGCTGCAGACACCAGCTCTGAGCCTAGGGAGGGTGTGTGAGTGTGTGTGGGGGGTGGAGGGGGTCCTCTGACTCCCCTTGCTAAACAAAATGCACCCTTGGGTTCATTTAAAGTGTAGCTTGACCCACACACACACGACTGGTGGGACTCCGGGCATTCAAGATTCATTTCTGCTCATTTCCTCATTCATTTATGGGCCCTCTTGCTGTTTATTCATTCCTTCATCATCCATCCTTCCTCCCACCCTTCTTTCCACTCAGCCATTCATCCACACATTTACCTGTCCATCCATGCGCCTACCTATCCATCCATCCATTAACCCACCTATCCATCTGCCCATCCATCTATCCATTAATCACCTATCCATCCATCAATTAACCTACCTATCCATTCATCCATCCATCATCCATCCACTTAGCCATTCATCTACCCATTTACCTGTCCGTCACCCATCCACGCACTCATCTACCTATCCATCCTTCCACCCATTCATCCATTCACTCACTCATTTATCCACCCACCCACCCATTCACGGATTCATTTATCCATCCACCCATCTATCCATCCATTTATCTGTCTATTCACCCATCCACCCATTCACCTATCCATCCACCCATTCAACTACTCATCCTCCCACCCATCCGTATATTCACCCACCATGTATTCATCCATCCAGTCATCCACCTATTTAACTATGTCCATCCATTCATCCACCTACCCATCCCTTTATCTGTCTGTCCCTCTGCCCATCCATCCATCCATCCATCCATCCATCTGGCAAACATGTCCACGGGAGGGGGAGGGGTGTCTGTTGGGTGTTACCTGAGAAAGGGCCAGAATGAGGGCAGCAAGAGCACTGGGCAGCCAGCCAGGGCCCAGGAGGCAGACGAGGAACCAGGCCAGCATCTCCATGGCGAGGATGTGGGCCAGCAGGAAAGCAAAGAAGGCCGGGTTGGCTTCGAACAGCTTCATGTCCTCAGCCGTCTGCCGCAGGGCGCGAAAATCCTCCACCAGCTGAGCCTGCACCAATGATGGGGTCATCAATCCAGGGTGTGGTGCCCACAAACGCCCCACCCTGCCCCCAGTGCCCGGCCCAGGGGCCCCCATAGGATGGCCCGGCCAGGTGTGACCTGGGGAGACGGCTGGGGAGGAAGACCCCCAAAGCTGTGGGGGTGTGGGAGAAGCCAGATCAGGGGAGACGGAGGGAGATGAGTTCCTCGAAGCCCTCACAGTGGAGGGGAAGCTGGGCCCAGAGCAGGGAAGGGGTTCATCGAGGCGGAAGCCAGGTCCGGCACCTGGAGGGTGTCCCCACAGCCCCATCACCAGCAGCGCATTCAGACAGAGCAGTTCGGGGTCATGCCCCCACCCCCGCCACCCCCACCCAGGGGCCTGCCTCCACCAGGGCCCCGCTCACATTCTGCACTCCGTCGGGGCTGGGCTCGTCAGGGGCCAGCTCGCCAATCAGCAGGGGTCGCAGGAACTTGCGCACGAAGTGAAGGTCGGGGTGGAAGGCGTGGAAGGCGTCCTGAAGGAGAGCGGACAGTCAGGTGGACAGACGGACAGACAGACAGACGGAACGGCGACAGGCAAAGGCACAGTGCCCAGGAATGCTGGTGGACCGGCTGGTGCGGCAGACAGAAAGATGGACAGAAAGTCGACAGGTTGTTCAGTCCAGGGATTGCAGAAATGGACTACAGATGTCGTCGCCATCCCTTCTGGAGCAAACAGAGACTGACAGGGCTAACAGGGAGGCTGGGGACCCACGGGGCGAGGGGGGTGGGAGGGGGAAGGCAGCCTGAACTACCTGGGGAGCGGAGGCCACTTCCCAATGCACCTGGAGGGAAGGGTGCCGAACCCCGTGACTCTGAGAGCAGCTCAAAGGTGGCACTTGGCCAGACCACCAAGGTCTCCCCCAAAATACCGGGGCACTGGTGGCGCAGTGGTTAAGCGCTCAGCTGCTCATCACAAGGTCAGCAGCTCAAACCCACCGGCCGCTCCACTTGATGGGGCTGTCTGATGGACAGCCTTGGGAACCCCGTGGGGCAGCTTCTCCCTGTCTGACGCGTCCAAGCCCCTAAACAGAAGCTTCGGGTGGCAGGGACGGGACATGTTCACCGGGGTGCGCCCTGAGCAGCAGGTTTGAGCCCAGTCAACATTACAGGATATCCAGGCTCCCTGGGGATACAGTTCTGCCACCGGCCTCGCCTGGGGCCCTGGACACCTCGGAGTGGCTCTATAGGGACACCAGAGTCCCTGCCCTTTGTCCCAGGCCTGCCAGGAAGGGTCCTGTTCAGATGGAACCAGCTTGCCCCCACAGAGTTTGAGCTGCCCCTATTGGCTGTGCCCCCCGACCTGATTGTACCAGATCCACCAGGGCTGTGGGGACTGGGGGGCTTGAAGAAGCCGTGGCAGCTGGCAGGTGAGACTCTTAACCACCTGGTGGCCTCAAGTGCCCCCAGCCCTGGGTTCAGATGGACACTGCCTTCAGGGGTCCATTCAGAAAAGGAGAGCCTGCTAACAGAGGGCCGTAGGAGTGGACTAGGGAAGTGGAGATAGGTTCTCCCCCCAGTCCCGGCTAAGCTCCAGGCTGGGGACGGAGAGGGATCCGCTGTCTCCTTCCTCCCTAGACATTCAAGCGGGAGGGGATGGGGGGCAGACTGGGTCATTCCCCAAAGACTCGGGAATGTTCCCTATCAGGGAGTGGACAGGGCTGCTGGGGGCGCAGGTGATCTTGATTATGAGCTTGCTGCCACCTTAAAAGCCGAGGAAGCTGCCAGTGGGTCGTGGAGATGGGGTGGGGGCAGCGGGGGCAAGGAGAGACGCCTTCCTCCTTTCGGGATGGCACCCTGACCAAGCCCTCCCGGGTCTCCTTCCATCAAGAGTCTGGGATTCTCCCATCCCATCCCGCCCCTTCCACGCTACCGTCCACACACAGCGCAAAGCCATGTCACTTCCGGGGCACAGTGATCACCAAGGCTGTGTGCCAACGTGCCTGGGCGAGGGTTCTCAGTCGATGGGCGGTTGAGACCTAGCCATCCTGTGTGATGCAATCTCCCCAAGGATGTGGCCTGCTTCCCATAGAAGTAGATGCTGTGGAAAAGTCGGCTGGCTTCTTGCCGGGCCTGGCGCCTGCCTCTGCCTCTTCACCCGCTGTCTGATGCTTTGGAGGACCTGATATATTGCCTGCTGACCCTAGGAGTCGCCAACAGCCTGCCATCTCATTGGACAGATGCACCTCTGCAGACACACGTCCAACCTACCAATCTTGCATTCCTGCATGTGTTCATCAGCTCCTGTGGTTACAGGAGTCAAGAATACATGACTCCTGGACTTGGAATGTGTCTGCCTCTACAACGGTGTGAGCCGTTTCCTAGCAATGAACTTCTCTGCATGTATACATTTATATTTTCTTCTTTTTTTCCCCCCACGTCACTGCCCTGGTGGGAGGAGGAAGCCCAGTCTTGCTCCTGGAGAGCTGCTGCTGGATTTGAACCATCAACCCTGTGGACCACACGCAGTCCCGCACACCACCACTGCACCACCGGCGCTCAGTTGTATACATTTATAAACATCGATTTTGCTTCTCTAAAGAATCCAGCCTAGGGCAGCACACATAATCTCATCTATTTTCAGCTTCAATCCCCTGACCTACCAAATGGGATAACAGGAGTATCAATCCTGTGAGGATTTATTTAGCTACCACATCTAAAACACTCACAATGTTACCTGTTCAATCATGCTTGGCAGCACTGCCCACTCCCACCCACAGGTCAGGCCCAGGGGGGTCACCCAGAAAGAGGATCTTGGGGAAGAAGGTGGTGGAGCCATTCTCCTCCAAGTCCCACTTCAGGGTTCAGATGGAAGGGACCTGGAAGACCTGTCGGGTCTTAGATCCTCCCCACAGCATTTATATTGTAGCTCAAAGGGCATCAAGGACTTCTGGGAAACCTCTCCCCTTCCTTCTAACCAGGAAGATAAGACTTTTCCTCTGTACCCTGAAGGAGTACAGACACAGGTGCCCAGTCTCATCCCTATGGTTCACTCCAGGAGGAAGGCTGTCTTTTATGACCATTATACCGACAGGGAAACGGAGGCTGAGAAGGAAAATAGCCAATGTGGTCGGGTGAGGTCAGGCTGGCTCTGTCTCTCAGAACAACACTGAGTTAAAATTCTAATGGATGCCCTGCTGCCCACAGGATCCCTTTCTTACCCTTTGTCCTGATCAAGGTGTCCTTCAGGCCCAACTACTAATAGCCACCTCTTTCAAGCGGCTACCCTGACTGCTCTGGGTGAGGCAGGTAGGTTCTGGTCGTACCTTCTCTTAGCCCTCCACCCTTCTGCTGGGAGGCTCTGTTCCCGCATGAAATAATTACCCAGAATTCTCAACGGCACCAAGAATCTCTTTGCTTGTCTGCGTCCTGCCGGGGCTCCATTTTCCCTACAGGACCCAGCCCCTGCCCACCCCAGTCCCCTCTGCCCTCATACTGGCCCTGCCAAATGCCTTGTCCCTCCTTTCCCCTCACCGATCCCTCGGCTGGGAACTTCCTTGGTCCAGAATTCCACGTTAGGTTCACAGCTGGACGTTGGGGCAGAGTTTAGCATCAAGGAGACGCTCATTGAGTATCTGCCGGTGGGTGTGATGGTTAAAGAGGAGAAGAATGAATAAAGGGCTGGACGGATGCGGGCGGGCATGGAAGGGACCAAGTAAATAGTGAGAAGCACGAGGGTGAAGAGGGTCGGCGGGGGCTTCAAATTCCGGATCTGCCACGGAGTCTCGAGTCATTCGACCTCTCGGAGCGTCAGTCTTCTTGTGCATGACGCGAGTGTGAAAATAGCAGCTCCTGTGCGGGACTGTAGCACACAGGGTTGACGGTTCAAATCCAGCAGCAGCTCTCCAGGAGCAAGGCTGGGCTTCCTACTCCTACCAGGGCAGTGATGTCACAAAAAAGAAAGAAAGGAAGAAAGAAAAAGAAAGAAAGAGAGAAAATAGCAGCTCCTGCCTCATGGGTATTGAGGGATATAGACCGGTGAGCGTGACTAGATGGTGAACGCCACACTCAGGACCTGGTACAGAGTGGATGGGCACGCCCGTCCCGGGTGCACTGTGGTTAGCAGTGGCCTGGCCACACCCCTCGCTGGCTGGCTCAAGCCGCATACTCAAGTCACATTCGCCTCTTGCTTCTGGGACAAACATTGCCGCAGGCCCAGAGTCCTCTCCCCAGGGTCCTGGCTTTGTAACCCAGCATGGCTGCAGGCTCGCTTCAGGGCCCAGGAATGCTGGGAATTTTCTGGCAGGAAGGCTTCTGTCACCCAGCTGTGGGCAAGAGGGGCTGGGAAGAGGTGGCCCCGGGGACAGAGGCCTGCCTGAGCACTGGGACAGGGCAGGGCATCTGAAGTGGGACTCGGCCATGTGCTTGCCCGGGGGAGGAACAGGTCAATCTCTGGTCGGCCTCGTGGGCCCCCACCCCTGGCCACTTCCTGGCTCTTTGGATCTGGACGGATTAGGCAGTTCTGGCAACTCCAGTCCCGTCTGGAGGTCTTGAGGAAGCTAAGATATGGCCTAAAACAAACCCTTCCTGTCATCGGGACAGGATAGCAAAGCGTGCTCAGGCCGCAGGTGGCCCACTGCCCTTGACACGTAAAAGGTAGGTGCATGCTGACGTGCCGGCAATCATTACTGGGCACGGATGACTCTCGGCTGTCCCTATGGCCAGTGCCACCCTTCGCGGGATCACTGGCTGGCTCAGTCCTCCCACTTGACAGATAAAGAAACTGGCCCCAAGTCATGCCAATGGCAGACTTGGGACCCAGCCCAGACGGCAGAGCCAGGCTTCATTTGTAAATGGAACTTAAAAGTGGCTCTGCCTAGACACGAATCCGGCAGAAAACTGCCCTGTGGTCTCAGGGTCTCATGCTAAAGGGAGTGTGTGTGTGTGTGTGTGTGTGTGTAGCATGAACCTGGGCACCAAGGCAGAAACGGCAGATAACAACAGACATTATGCCCCCCCACCCCCATCAGCCCTTATCCCGTCTAGCGGGTCAGCCAGAGCTCGGGCAGGTGGAGGGGGGAGGAGCTGTGGTATGATATGCCCCCCTCTCCTGGCCCCACCCCTTCATAACACTCAAATCAGACGCACTGTCATCGAGTCGGTTCTGACGCACGGCGACCTCACAACACAGGGAACAACCCCCCCTGTGCGCTGTCTTTACCGGAGTTGATAGCCTCGTCTTTACCCCTCGGAGCATCTGGGTACAGGAAACCGCTGACCTTGTAGCCTAGAGCGTAACCCATGATGCACCGGGCTCCTTCGTTTCTGACACACAGGCACTCCCCCATATGCCGTGTGTGCACCCAGACATTTACCCACCTACTGTCTTGCACACGTGCCCGCACACCTGGCCCAGAGCCCAGGGCACACGCACACATCCCCACACATAGGCTGACACATTGACTAGCTCACGGGTCCCTTCAATGCCAGGACTGGACTGTCCTCTCTGCCCACACCCAGCCCCTAGACGCCCATGGACTCGGCATTCTGCCAGTATCTAGGGTTTTAGGGCTTGAGTCCAAACAGCCGCTGACCCAAAGTCCTTCGCTTCCTGGGGTCAAACTGGGAAGGATTCCCCCCCCCCACCCCAGAAACAAGTCCTGCAAAGACTGCCCACTCCGGGTCAGAAGGCACAGAACAGGCCTCTGTGACAGGAGGGCAGCTGGAACAAGCCCACCACCACCACCACCACCACCATTCAAGCCCTCTGCATACAGTTTCCTGTTAGCAAACTGTCAGCGGCTGGAAGGACTGTCTGGTACTCAGGGTGGCCAAAGTTGATTTGGCGTAGTTAAGGAGAGGACATCACAGTCCCTGTCCCCATTCTCCATCTGGGGGCAGAGGGAAGCCAGTCCTTTGCCAGCCTCCTGCCAGTCGGTCTCCCTAAACCCAGCCCCCAAGCTCTTTGTCCAAGACATGTCCAGACATGGTTGGGGGTGGGGGGGAGGGGGGAGAAGCCAGGGCTCCCAGGGGTCAGTCTGCTCCTGAAGTGACTGTGTTTCCTGAAGAGGCCCACCCTGGCTGTCTGGCACTGACGACCCACGTGCAGCTGCCAACCCAGCCGAGGTGACTCACTACCCCCTCCCCGCAGCAGCTCACAGCAATCCGGAGGAAAGCCACTGACCTCCAGGCACTGGCCAGCACGGGCTGCCCAGCCCCCAGCCCCTGACCACACCGCCTTGCCCTGCTCCTGGCACCCACGTTGGGCAGCCCCGGTCTGGGTCACGCAGAACTGACACAGGGAAGCTCGGAGCAGCAGGGACACACCCACCTGGCCTCCCCTTCCTCCCCCGACAGACCTGGCCCGGCCCGGCCCCCCACCCCCCATCACACCCCTGCCTCCCCATCCTGGTTCTGGGTGCCAGGGAGGAAGGGCGCAGGCGGTCCGGCCGGCGAAGCGGGCGACGCGCACTGGCCCAGGCCCCAGCGAGCGGCAGGCTGGGCCCCCGCCGCCGGGGGTGGGGTGGGAGCTTCTTACCGTGGCATCCTCCGCGCCGTGGTGGCCAAGGAGGCGGCTGCCCCCCGGGTGCCGCTGCGTCCAGCGGCTGATGTCGTAGACGCGGCGCTCGAGGACCAGCCACTTGTCGCCGGGCAAGTCGTGCGCGCGGATCTGCTCCCAGCGGTAGGTGCGCAGCGGCATCCTCCGCGATCCCGGCGCCGGCGCGGACCCCCCGCGGCCGCCCATGGTCGCGCGCCCGGGTGCGTGGGACTCTGGCTCGGGGCGCGCCACGCGCCAACAGCCGGAGGTCGCGGTCCCCGCCTGCCTCCGCCGCCGCCGGCACGCGGCCCCGCCCTTGCCGTGCGGCGGCCGTACGAGCGCGCGCCGGCCCGGCTCGGCGCAGGAACTTTCCTGGGAACCGCCACCATTGGCTGCGCCGCGCGGTCCCGCCCCGAGGGCCGCGGCCCCCGGGCCACCGCCGGGCCCCACCCACTCGGGGCCCGGCCCGACTCGGCATCCCGGGGGCCGCTCCAGAGCGGCGCGACGTGGAGTCCCGAGTGGCCGCGGCACGGCGAGGGCGGGGGCGGGGTCTGGAGGGTGGGGGACCGCGCGCGCGCCCTGGAACCGATCGCTTCGGAGCAGCGCACAGAGGTGGGGACACGGGGCTCCCGGCGACGATAAACAGCCCGCAAACAATGGGCCGGCTCCGGCTCCCCCACGATGGACCGACCGTGCCTCCCCACCCTCCTGCAGCGCAGAGTCACACGGGGAAGCCCGAGCGCAAAGGCCCCTTACCAACGCCAAGTACCACAATTAAGTCCCTGGCTCTGTGCCAGAGGGTGTGCCCGGGGCTACTGGTCAGTTCACCCCCAACCCCCATGTCTGCGCTGCGGACCGAGAGGCCGACCTGCCACCCAGGCCCGGGAGCCCACCACTGACCAGCTTCCATGTAGACTTAGCTGGAATGACTACACTGCACACCCTGGAGTGGGGTGGGGCCAGGAGGTGGGTGTAGTGGGCCTCTGGAGCTGATGGAGGCGGAAGGAATTTAGCTACCTCATCCTTGACTTTTTACTTACCCCCCAGGCCCGCCCTCCCGCCCCCCCCCCCCACACACCAACTTTCACAATTCATTAGCACCCATTTACAGTACAGCCGTGGGCACTGTGAGCTGACATGGGCTCTGTGGCTGTGGATGAGTGAACGCTGGCGTGCGCAGCCATTTCCAGTGTTTTTCGGAGTTGATCCCCTCCCCCAATAACATAAATGAACTCCCATCTCCACCCCAAACCACTCGCTCCTGGACAAGCGGATGGAGCCACTCACTCCAAGGAATTTGGAAGACCAACCTGACCACCTGTCTGGGAGAGATCGTTATGTGCGCCCATTCTAAAGAAAGGTAAGCCAGCAGAATGCACAGGTTCTAAAACACGATCCTGATATCACATGCAAGCAAACATTTGCTAACAATCCTTTCACGCCAGTTGTCACAGGACTTGGTCAGGGAGCTGTCAGAAATGTGAGCCAGATTCAGGGGAGGACGGGGCACAGGAGACACTGTTTCTGAGGTCAGACCGGTCGTGGCTGTAAGCAGAGAAAACCAGAAAAAAATGGTTATGTGTGTTTTATAAGCTGTACGTATGGACCATAACAAACTATAGAGAGCACTGAGAATGGGAACTCAAGCACACTTCTCAAGCAGTCAGTACACGGGGACCGAGCGGGAACTGTTAGAACAGGAAGAGAGAACCCTGCAGGGTTTCAGTTGGGAAAGGTGTGTGTCAGGGTCCTAACCTCTCACCATACTGATTCCACCTGTATGCCAAGCAAATCCTCCGAGAAGCTGGGGCTCTTTGGAGAAGAATGGGGACATCAGGACTGGAGGAAGGCTTTCGTGGCAATCTTGCTTCCTGAGAACTGGGACTTGAAGCCCTTGCTGGTGAAGATCAATGGGGTGCAGCCTGCAGGGTAGATTCCAATTCCACATAAAGAAACCCCGGACCCTCACACCTGGACACCATGGCTAACATCGTAATAAACGAAGGAAGGATTGACACCGTCGAGCATTCCGCCGTGCTTGGCTTTACAATCAGTGCTGGTGGGCGCAGCGGTCAAGAGATCAAAGGCTATCTTCCATCGGGCGAACTAACCTGTGGCACCCAGGCCTCTTTAAAGTGTTCAAGAGCGAGGAGGATGCCCCCTTGAGGACCTAGGGGTGCCCCACCCTGGTACTTTCTTTTTTTTTTTTTTTTTTTTTTGTGTGTGTGTGGGCATCACTGCCTCCACCCTGGTACTTTCAATAACCTCATATGCCTGTGATCCTTCGAAGCCAGGAAGGCAAGACTTCATCTCACATGCTTAGGGAATGCTATCAGGAGAGACCAGGCCCTATAAAAAGGACATCAGGGGGTCGGTGAAAAAGAAGGCCTTCGGCATGATGGGTGGACCTGGTGCCTGCAACCACGGCCTCAAACATAAAGACAATTGTGAAGACTCCTCCATAAGGCCGCTACGAGTCCAACCTTCTTTACCGACTCTGACCGCAACCGCCCCCCAAAGCACTCTACTTTCCTGCTGGGTTTAATAGTAGTCCTTTGCGATGGTCACATGGAATTCAGGTACTCATGGTAACGGGGTATAAGGTCCAGTCTTGCAACCGTGAACCGCTTAAGGAGCGGTCATGTAAGGGAAAGTCAAAGAGACGATGGACAAGACATGGAAGGACTCACCTCTTCCACGGAGTCTGGAACGAGAGAGAGAGAGAGAGAGAGAGAGAGAGAGAGAGAGAGAGAGAGACTGTTCTCCCATAGGCTTATGTAATCCACTGGGCTCTCAAGCCACATCGTACACATACATAAGAGGAAGTGCACGTCCTAGAGGGATACAGGAAGGACAGGCACTAGAAGCATCCACAAGGCAGGAAGGCACGTACTTTTTGGGGTGGGCAGCTTCTAGAGTTAAGATGGTGGTCAGAGGGAGTGGGCTGCACTTAGGGCGGGGTGGACAATGGGATCTGATTGCTCTCAGTGGCAGACAACCTTCGAGCGTGCAGGAAGCAGCCATGGACTTGCAGGAAACATCATCTAAGTAGCTCTATTGTGGGGGGACCTTGTGGGGATGATCTTTAGTCAGGAGAAGGTGCCTAGGATTCGTTTCCACCTTAGCAGCGTGAAGGCCTTCCTCCACCAGAGTCTGCTTCTCAGACCGGCCATCACAAGTGTGGAGAAATTGTCCAATGCGTCCTCCTCCTGGTTCTTGGTTTCCCACAGTGGGGTTTAGGAGAGACGTTCATGTTACATTTCAGGATCGGAAATGCTCAAGATACAAGTGTTCATCGGAACAGCCTATTCTCAGTCGTGTCTGCGGGCATACCTCTCTTGGGTCCTTGTCCGCTCAGCCCTGCAGTCCCTCGAGCTTGGTCTTATTCAGGAAATGTTTCAAAGCTCTTTTAGCTCTGCCAACAAATGCCCCAAAGCAGGAGTAGCTTTGTAGCATGCATGTAGGTGTACACGGCTAGTAGCTTCAGCCCCAAGTTTCAGCTCGAGCCCCATGGATCAGCAAGCCCAACTCCCCCAAGTCAGTGGTGAGAGGTCTCTCCCCTCCAGCTCCTATTGGGTTCATTTCTCTAGAAAATCCAGACGAAGACAAACGTTCTCTAGCTGTGCCAATTCTTGACAGCAATCACAACAACCAACTGTGCGGCCCACCATCAACTTTCTCCCTCCGGCCCAATATAAGAGTTAATAAACATTCCTCTCTGGACATGTGCCCTTTCCCATCTTTTTATAGAAATGAGGTCAGAGTTGACCTTTGGTAATTAGCTCGTTTCACTCAGCAGGCTGTCTTCAGACATGCATGTGTCAGGACTTGACTTCCCCTTTGGGGGATGACTCGTCCGTCCATTGTCTGTCTGCAGCACGTCTTGCACCCCGTGCCTCTGCGGACGGACATCAGGCTATGCTCACCCTCGGGCTATTGTGAGCAACCGGGGCAGTGAACACACGGTGTCCAGGTCTCTGCTGTCAAGTCTCTTAGGGCGTGCACCCAGGAGTGGGATTGCCGGCCCATATGCTTGGTTCTATTTTTAGTTTTTCTAAAGAGCCACCTCGCTGCTTCCCACAGTGGCTGTACCATTCTGCAAGTCACATTCCCACCCACCATGGATCAGGGCTTCCGTTTCCCCACCCTCGCCGACATCTGTGATTTTCTCTCCTTTTTAAGCTGAGCCGCGCCAGTGGGCGTGAAACAGGCCCCGTCGCTGCGACTCTGGGCGATGAGCTCAGATGCCGAGCGAGCGTTTGGGAGTCCTGGTTAGTGAACTGTCCATTCAGATTCTTTGCCGGGGTGTGTTGTTGGCTTACTTATCTTCTGGTTGTTTGCTTATCAAAGCTTTACTCAAGGATAAGCGTCTTGGCAGAAGTACAGGTTGAGTGCTCTTTAGACGAGGCAGGGATGGTGAGACTGCCTTTCAAGTACCTCAGACATGTTGTCAGCAGTGACTGGTCCCTGGGAAAGGACATCATGCTGGGGAAAGCGGAGGCGGGGCGACAGAGGAAGACTCAGTGAGGTCAGAAGGGAGTGCACACACGCAGGAATGGAATCGGGCTAGGGTTCTACAAATGGCTCTCCTATGACAAAGGGGCTAGGGACCAGGACCCTGGACCCCACCCCTCATGGTTGGATGTGAGGAGGAAGACTCCCCCAGGCAGACCAAACCCTGGTGCCTGCGGGCACTCCTACCCTGCCCCCTCTACTCCCCAAGGCCCCACAGGAAAGGCAGTTCTTCCAGGCCTTCTGCATCAGGGTCCTGCCTTCCAGGGGCCCTTGTGGTTAGGTGCAGCCTGCTGGGACACCGCCAGTCTCAGACTATAAAGTCTCATAAGCTGTGAGTGTTTATGCGCTTGCTGGGCAAGAGTGATCGCTTCCGGGAGAGGGTCTTCCCAGGGCTGGGTGGGGTGGGGGATGGGGATGGGGATTGACAACAGGGCCCGGGCCCTGCCACCCACTTTTATCTTCGCAGGGGACAGAGGTGGCCCGAACCTGCTTGGCACGGGGCTTCCTCCCCCATCACTTACTTCCCTGCTGACATCAGATCTTCAGCCCCCCTTTGTCTTTGTGGGCCACCATGTCCCTATAAGCCTCGCATCTCTCGCAGCTGCGGGTGACCTGGGAGAGATGGAGCCTCTGTTGTCCCCAATTCTGGGCAGCCACTTGGAAAGGGAGAGGTCCACTCAACATTCCTCAGCTGCCTCAGGGCCACTGCCAGGGCACTGGGCTTAGATTGGGGGTGGGGACGGGAGGGCAGGGAGAGCAGACCAGTCAAAAGACAAGGGTCTGGCCAGCTAGAGCATTGGGAGTGGGGAGCCCGCACCCACGTAGGCCTGTTTTCTCACGGTCCTACAGACGGAGCCCCAAGCCACCATCCCTGGGGTCACATGACGTTTGCGCAAAGCCAGTAGGGTTCTGGCAGGCTACCTCACTAGTCCACTGGGACAAACTGAAGCAGAAACTCCTGGTCTACCCATCGAGAGTTCAATGCCAGGCAGACACACCAATCTGGCTCAAGCCAGAGCTTCACAACGGAACTTGAGTTGAAGTTGAAACTGGTGAGTTTGGCTGAACCCTGGTGGCGTAGTGGTGGTGTGCAGGACTGCGGCCCACAGGGTTGACGGTTCAAATCCAGCAGCAGCTCTCCAGGAGCCAGGCTGGGCTTCCTCCTCCCACCACACACACACACACACACACACACACACACACACACACAAAGAAACAAGCAAGCTTGGGACAATGTGTAAGGATGACCATGGATGAATCGACCCCTGTGGGTGATGACACTGGCCAAGAATCCTGAACATGTCATGGACTGTCAAAACCACACACACACTGCCTGGGGGGACGTCCGGCCTGAATGCCCTTGAGGAGCAAGGATGGTTAGGGTTGTCTCGGCGCCTCTGGACCAGGCCCTGGAAAAGGACAAGCCAGAGTCAACTTGATGGCCCCAACAGCATGCCACTGGCGTGGTGACCAGGCTTGGCATCCCCCTTCTGAGAGGGCAGAGCCTGGAGCCGGGGGGCGGGGCGGGGGGGGGACGGGCCTGTAACTCACAGCCAATGAACTGATGCCTTTTCATACCGGCTCTCAAGAACGGGGTAGGGCTGAGCCCCGGTGGTGTAGTGGTTGTGCGCGGGACTGCGGCCCGCTGGGCTGGCGGTTCAAATCCAGCAGCAGCTTTCCAGGAGCAAGGCTGGGGCACCTACTCCCACCAGAGGGCAGTGACGCCCAAAGATCAAACAAACAAACAGAAAGAACGGGGTAGTCAATCCCGCGAGTTTCCGAGGCTGTCACTGTTTCCTGGGCCTGGCTGGTGTTTCAAAATCCTGACCCGCTGCAGCCTCCTTGTGAAACTGCCGCACCAGGGCTCGGCAGGGTCCGAGAGGTTAAAGAGGGTATTTGGGGCAGGGATCTCCGCTCTGTGGTTGGCCAGGGAAGACCTTTTTGGAAAGGACACACTGCAGAGTGCCTGAGAACGCTGGAGACGGAAAGGCCCCGGCCCCGCCTTGTCATGGGCAATTGCGCGCACAGGCTGGAACTGGTGAGCCTCAGATCCAGGTGGAGTTGGAGGGGTGAAGCAGGACCCAGCCGGAGTCATCCTCCTCCTGCATGCCAGGCCGGCGTCGTGGTTAACGTGTTGGGCTGGGAGCCGATGGTCAGCGGTTCAAACGCACGGCGGGACTCTCTCCTTGGAAGCGCACAGGCGGGTGGAGCTGTGAGTTAGCACGGACCCCATGACAGTGAATTCAGGCCAACGTGTGGCCGGACTTACCCTTCAGGCCCAGAGGCTTTTAAGAGCCGGCCGCTAATTCAGATGGCTCACACATGCCAGGGGCACTTAGCAGCCTGAGTGGGTTATCTAGAAAATTCTCTTAAGAGGCACAGCACCAGGGTGGATGGCCTCAGCTAACCCGCCCCACCTACTTCCAAAGCTCTGAGCAGCTCTCTCCCCAACTGGCCCCGTGCCTGGCCCCTGACTGGCGGCGCAGGACTGGGGGCAGCTTGGAGGGGTCAAGAGCACTGAGGTCAAACCCAATCTCAAACGCGGTCCCTGCCCAAACCTCACGGTCTGGGTTGAATTGTGCCCCACCCTCACCCCCCTCACCCCAGCATGTCTTGTCCATCTGAGGCCCCAGACGTAGGGTTAAAGACTAGCCTGCAACCCAAGGTGGACAGGTGGGGTCTGTCCGCCTGCCCCAGGGAAGGAAGAAGAGGTGGTCATTGATGTCCATCATGAGGTCCGCTTCGGAAGCCCTGTGGGGCCACTCTACTGCCCTCCTGGGTCTCTGGGACTCAGAGGGCAGTGGCACTGGGGGGACTTCTGGGGGCAGTCTCGTGGGGAATGAGTTTTCTTGGTACGATCACAAGAGCTGGCAAAGGCAGGGTGCGTGTGAAGGCGATCACTCCTGAGACAGCCCTGCCCCGTGACAACCGTAGAAGTATAGACTCAGAAAAAGGACCAGGACAACACTCCCCTACCCCCACCTCACCCCCCCTCACCCCCACCTCACACACACAGAGCAGCTGGAGAGAGAAAGCCTTCGCCGAGGGCTGGCACCTGAAAGTCAGAGGTCTGGCCTTTTAAACCATGAGAAAACACATCTGTCCAGGGAGCCGTCGACTGTGACATTTCAGTCTAGCAGCACTGGGGAGGGCAGGGACCCCGCTTCTCCCCAACAAGGACGGGCCTGCCCCCCACCCCTACCCCCGCCGCTTGTGTGCTCAGGACATGGAATCCAAAGCTTCATCCGTATCCTGGGGCCACCGTGTCCTCTGTGGGAGCCTCTCAGTGCCTCAGTCTGTTCATCTGCCCAAGGGGTGGGCTAATGAACAAGGAGTCGGGGCCTAGCCCAACAGCTCAGGGATTAGCTTCTATGTGGGGACACTGAGGCCAGATTTGGTCCCTTTGGCCCCTCGGCTATCTCTCTGCTCCATGGCTCCACCTGGAGGCTGTCCTCAGGAAGGGGCAGTCACTGTGGGCAAGCGCCAAGCCAGGCTAGGGAGGCAAGTCCCAGAATGGAAGGGGGTGGAGGGGGGGGTGAGACTCTGGAGGGCACATACATTCAGGGTGACAGGAGACCTCTTAGAGAAAGGGCATTGGGCTGAGCCCCGGTGGCGTAGCGGTTGTGCACGGGACTGCGGCCTACTGGGATGGAGGTTCAATTCCAGCTCCACAGGAGCAAAGGCTGGGCCTCCTACTCCCACCACCAGAGGGCAGTGATGCCCCAAAAAACAAAATAAAGGAGAAAGGGTACTGACAGGGCAGAGGTCTTAGTAAGGGACCCTGGCCAGCCTGCAGTGGCTGGGTACACCAGTATGGCCCCAGCCAGCCAGACCAGAGGGAAGGCCCTTCCAGGTGCCAATAGCCCAGAAGTTGTCAGGCCCACCTGAGACACCTCCCCAACATCACCACTCACCACCACCCACCCACCCAGGATCCTCAGAGGACCTAGCCACCCACCTTTCACCTAGCACGGCTGCTCTTTGGCTAACAACCCAGAGCAATCAAGCCACTACTGCCCTTCCTGCACTGCTGCCAGACATCACCAATCAACCTATCTTTGACCCTGGGACTCCAACTCCGGGCACCAGGTTCTGGCTTCCTTAGCCTACAGTTGGCCAATGGCCCCGTCGCCAAGACAGGGAAACCCAAGGAGTGCCAGGGGTCAAGCGAGCCTCAGGGGCCACCTCCTCCTCAAGGGGATAGGGAGGCCTGCTGGAACAGGGCGGGGTGGGGCGGGGGAACCTCCAGGGCTTGGGTTAATCCCAAGCACGAGGGTCAGTGAGGCCAGGATTGGGTTGCGTTCTTCCAGGTGGCCAAGCCTTGGCCCGGGCCCTGGCAGGCAGGAACAGAGGCGCGTGGCAGGCCTGCCCGACCAACAAAGCCATCCTTTATTAAACAGAGATCGCATTACATTCCACTCAGAAGGAAATCTGGACATGCTGAGGGATGTGTCTAGGCTGGGGGCCCCCAGCCCTGGGCCAAGCAGGCTGCACAGGTGAGGTGGGTGAGGTGCCCCCTGCAGGGTCCAGTGGGCTGGGCCCCTTTGTCGGCGTGACCACCTACTGCTGGGCGTGGTTGCCCGCGGCTTGTCCAGCTTTCCGAGGGTGTCCCAGCGCCTCCAGGAAGCCCAGGGCGGAGAGAGGGAGGGTGCAAGAAGAGGGTTACGGATCCCCCTGTAGACCCTCTGGGGAAGTTCTCAACCATGCCAGGTGGGATTGGAGAGGGCATGGAGCTTCTGCTGGCCGACCCAGCCCTGCTGCTCCATGGGCACTTGGGACAGCAGGGGATGCTGGGAAAGGGTGCAGGGTCAATTTGGGGTACTCAGTCCACAACGGAGACCATCTGGAAGTCCAGTAAGGGGTGGCCACAAGAGGGTGCTGGTGGCGCAGCATTTGGGAGTTGGGGGATCCAGGCTAACCCCAGTTTGGGAGGTAAGGAAGGCTCCAGGTGTGTGTGTATGTTGGGGGGTAGAGGGGTGGGGTGCTGGCTTCAGGAGCCCCTCCCAAGGCTGAGACTCCTGGGCACAGCCCCTCACACCTCCATCTTTGGTGTTCCCTCAGTCTCCAGTGAGTGGCGGAGGCCAGGAAGAAGAGAGAAAGCTGCTTCCTCAAGCCAGCTGTTTGTCCGTCCTGGGGCAGATGTGTGGCTTCTGGCTCCAGGCTGGCTCCAGGGCTCTGTCTTCCTGTCTGTCCATCGGTCCCCTGGCTGGCATCCTCTCTAGCCCGGCGCCCCGGCAGACTGGCCTCCCTCAGGCCTCCTGGGGAAAGAAGCCCAGCTTGGCCAGGGACATCTCCTTCCGCAGCCTGATGATCTCCCAGAACATGGGCTCCACTGCGGGACAGGGAGAGGAGGAGAGTTGGGGGCAGCCCTTGGGGGAAGGGCGACTGGCGCTGTGTCCTCAGGTTGCCCCCAGACAGGTGCGCTGGAGGTCCCCGGGAGAACCGGGGGCCTAGGTGTGACAGACCGCACCTTGCAAGCATGCATGCTGACCACATGCACATCACCACACCCTGACCAGGTCACCATGCTCATCAGTGACGAGCCCTGGCCTCCAACCCACTATCTCCAGGTCCCTGAGCAGTGGACAGCTCCCGAGGTCAGCCCCTCTGGCCCTTGCTGGCCTGGTGGCTGTCAGTGCCCTGTGTGTCCGGGCCTTGAAGGCGGAGCTGACCCAGGCTGGGGAGCCTCAGACTATAGAGGGCTGGTCGGGTCTCCAGGGAACAGAGCTGCGGTGGGGGACGTGGAGAGCAAAGGCCTCAGCCACACATGCAGGCATCCATGCAGGCAGGGGACACTGGGCAGCCACACCAGGTTGGGGAGGAGGGCTACTGAAACCCAAATGCCGGGCCAGTCATAGGTGCACGGGCCCTGCTGGCCATGGAGCTGGAGAAGGTTCTGGCACGACAGAGGACAGGATAGGCTGCTGTCCTGAAGGCCAGCAGTTACAAACCACCACGGGGAAAATGCAATAATCTGCAGTCCCACAAACCGACGAGGGCAATTCTACTGTCCTATCCAATAAACAGATTGAACAGCGCGGAGATTTGTGGTAGGCGTGGACTGGCTTTCCGGGGAACTCCCTAGGCCAGGTAGGGCCCAGTTCGCTCCTTCTGCAGCTCCTGTCCCACAGAGGCCAGCATCCAGGAGCCCCAGCAGGCCCCGGCTAAGACACACCAGGGGAGTTCACAAAGGAGTCACCCTGTACTTGACCCGGCCCCTCCCTGCTCTCTTCCGGCTCCTGCGCACGCGCAATCCCTCCGCTGGCCACCAGGAGGCACTCACCGTCCTGCCGCACCAGGCCTTGCTGGATGTAGCGGATGTAGGTGAAGAAGTTGCAGACCGCAGTGATCTGGGGGCAGAAGGCAAGAAGGCATGTGACCAGCTAGTTCTCGACCCCGAACGTCCGTCGTACCATGAGCCAGAGGGCACTGAGACCGGAGAGGGAGCCCTACAACCCCATCCGAGTCCGAAAACGCTCCCTGGTGGGGTGAGGCTATTGGTGTGGGTCGGAGCGGTTCGTCCCCATCTCAACCTTCTGCGCCACAGGCCGAGCCCGCCCTCACGGCGCTCCCATCCCTGAGCCCTTGGCCGTAGCCCAGTGTCACTCCGTCTCCTGGAGGGCCAGCCTCTCTCAGGTAAGACTGACTACTCCTGCATGAGTTGCCACAGAGCCCCTGACTCCGGATTCTGGTGAGCTTGTGGGTGTCGCAGAACTGTGCTCCACAGAGCTTCAGACAGCTGCTTTGGGGGGGAAATGGATCGCCAGGCCTTTCTTCCTGCGCAGCCCTTGAATCCCGGGTGGGCTTGAACCTGCAACCTTGAGGTTAAGCGGCATCAGCTCTTTGCAGCCCCCAGGGCGTCCGGCAAGACGCCTTCACCGCCTAACCGCAGCAGGAGGGGCAGCGGCAGGGAACAGACTGCCCAGCGCACCTATCGAGTCACCCTGCTGGTAAACCAGAGAGCTTGGACTGCTTGACCACTGACCAGAAAGAGTGGCCAGCACACTCGAGAGGGCCCTCTTCGGCACTGCTCTCTGTCCACTTTGCGGCAGGCAAGGGCCTCTTTGTCCCCTTCTGCCCTTCTTTCCCAGGGCAGGAGAGGGCTGGAGATCTGAAGCCCTGTGCCCAGCACAGCTCAGCCAGTTCACACCAAGGGCAGCGTCTTCCAGACACTCGGTCTCTCTCAGTCCTGCTTGTCCCTGGAGAAGGGCATCATGCTTTAAAGTCAAGTCGACGGGCAGCGGCAGGGAGGAAGGTCTTGATGACCAGGTTGGACACCGCGGCTGCCACCGTGGGCCCACAATCGTGAGGGCGGCGCAGGGCCAGGCAGTGTTCCATCTGTCCGTACATTCGTTAGGGGCCAACACGACTTCAGTGGTATCTTACACCAACAACAGCAGTCCTCCCGAGAGCCGATGACAGGGGCCCCAGTGGCGCATCGGTGAAGCGACCAGCTGCCAGGTCACAGGCCGGTGGTTCCAATCCAGCCGTAGCTCAGAGGGGCAAAGACCGACCCCTCCTTCATGAACACGGCAGCCAGAAAACCCTCTGGCCTACTGGAGAATGAGCAGAAAGGGGCCCTGGTGGTGACTGTGGGGCTGTGATCCTCAGGGTCTGAGGTTCGAAACCACCAGACACCCCGCAAGAGGAGGAGGGAGCTTCCCGCCCCCCCCAGCAGAGGGTCACAGCCACAGCGGATGGGGTGAGATGACTGATCATCTATCAAGGGGTTCTCGAGAGTGGGGGGGGGGGGAAGAGGCGCTGACACCCAGGGTTCAAGCAGAAAGAAAATGCTTTGCAAAGGGCGGCGGCAGCAGATGTACAACTGCGCCCGAGACCGGACTCACGGATCGTGCTGAGAGCCCCCCAGAAAAGGATTTTTAAAAAAGACGTTAAATAAATATGTCATAAGAGGTGCCGGCCTCAGAGGGCAGGTGTCCCCTGTCCAGAAGGATCGTCTGAGCCAGCGTGGACATGAGGGAGGTGAGTTTGCGTGGGAGGTGACAGCGCTGCACGGCCCGTCCACCCAGCTCCGTCCCCTCTGAGCCCGTGCCCCGATCCAGCCCTCGTCTGGGTGATGTCCCCAGCAAGTGGGCCCTAAGGAGACAAGGGATGGCGGCCGGCCGGACAGCACCACTCACCCTGGCCCGGGAGGACGGCGAGATGTAATAGTGGCTCTCTGAGTCGCCCAGCCGGATGCGGTGGTGGCAGGCGCGGGCCAGCCCGCTCAGGGCACAGGTGCTGTCAGAGAGGCAGAGGGGGGTGTGTGTGGGGGGAGGCTTGGCCAGCCAAGTACAGGGGAGAGCTGGGGGCCTGTACCTGGCCTACACCCCCTCAGCCCCTGCCCAGGGGCCAACAGAGCTCCCCCAACCCCCCCAAGGCCAGACCAGCATGGTGGGCAGCCTCAGCCCCCAGGAGAAGACCTCACCCCCAGGCCCCTCCCCTCCCAGGCGCCTCTTGGGAAAAACTTGGCCAACTTCTTGCCAAGTACATCAAGCCCACGTCAGCAGTCCCTGAAAACCACGTTCCTCCACCTTGCCCTTACCAAGCCTCCCGACCCGATCGCCAGGCCTTGTCCATCCGGTCTCCCCTCAATGCCACTCCCCGGGGCATTGGGCTGCCTGCCCACCAGGCCCACCAGGAGCCCCCGACTGAGCCACCTCGCCCCGGACCTGGGACCCCACACAGGTCTTCTTCAGCTGCTCATGTGGCCTGAAAGACCCTCAGTCCCCACTGTGCAGCCCCTGCCCGTCCACTGCTGCCAGGTGACACGAGGGACCAGGAACCAGTGGTCACAGGTGACACTAGCCCAGTCCTGCCACTCAACCGCCGTCCGCTGCCTAGCCGCGCGGCTTCCGCCCGAAAGACCTCAGCTGCCCACGCAGACTTTCTGCTGCCATGACTCCCTCCTTCTTCACGCTACAGGGTCCTCCAAGGGTCACTGTCCCCGGACCTAACCCAGAGGCCCCAGGGGAGGAACTGACACAGGCACCCTGATGGCAGGACCTGCCCCAGCCTTGACATCCGTCGGCACGCCAAGCCAGAGGCCCCGGCCTGAGGGTTAAAGCCCCCAGCTCATTGGAGGGTCCTTCTCCATCCGCTGGCCCCCCATACCTACCTCAGTCCCACCTCCCTACCCCCTGGCCGCTCCTCCCACTGGCCAGTGATCTCTCCAGTACAGTCTGGCTTCTCACTCTGTCCCAGCTGCCCTTCCCCCTCCAGACCTCGGCTACCCTCTCCGCGAGGAGGGTCCTGCCATGGTGCACAGATCCTGTCTGCTAAGAAGAGTCCCTTGTTCCCCGGGCCAGTCTGTTGCGCTGTTCCTGCTCACTTGGCCAGCCGGCGCTGCCCCCGCTCGGCCACCCTCAGGCTTGCTTGGGAGGGCACGCTGACCGGGCAAGCCTTCTGAGCAAGAGGCCGTGCCAGCCTGTGCCATCCCCTACGTGTCTCAGGGGCCCAGAGCCCATGTGTCTCAGGGGGTCGTCCAGAGAGTGGGGGACCCCAGCCTGGACTCCCCACGAGCCAGGGCCCCCCGTGATCGCGGTTGGGGTCTGCCTCCGTCCCTCCTTGCTCTGCGTGGGAGAGGCACGTCCACGCTCCAGGACCTGGCCAACGTGGAGGGGCCCTGCAGCCTGACTCTCGGTCCTCCCTGGCCACCTGACATGGCGAGCCGTCCCCAGGGGTCAGGGGCGGGCAGAGGGGGCTAAGCTTACTTGACGCTGCCACACTGGGCCTCAGCCACCTTCACCACGGGCGGCGTCTGCGAGGCCACGGGCTCGATGGTGAGCGTGTTGTCCTCCACGGCTGCCCGCACCAGTGTCGACAGCTGCGACAGATGGGGCCAGAGCAGGGTGGTGAGGGGCCAGGCACGGGCAGCCGGCCTGGGCCCCCGCCAGCCTGCCGTGCCAGCTCACCTCCCGAGTGGTGAAGTCCAGGCAGGGCCCCACGTCCTCCCGGTATACCCTGTCCATGAAAGGGCTGGCCCTGTCCAGGCTGGGAGACTCCCTCCATGCCTGGAACTCGGCAAAGAGGATGGTGTCCACCTGTGAGGACGGGGGAGGTCAGGGTGTTGGGGCTCGCCTGCAGAGCAGGGGTAGGGGCAGGGGAGGACGGGAGAGCAGAAGCAGGCAGGGCAGGCCCCAGCATGCCAACAGGTCTGTGCCCAGCGGCCGTGCAGGGGAGCCCAGTCCGGGGTCGCCCATAAGAACAACCTTCCTCCGTAGCACCAAAGAAGAGAGACTGGAAAGTGTCCTGGGGGGATCTGAAGGTTCTGGCACTGCCGGGGAGGGGAAGGCAGCACAGTGGAGGGGGGTGCCCATGGTGACCCGAGCCATGGTCCAGAAGACCCTCCCCACACTGCTTCCTTGCGGAGAGAAAGTCAAAGGGCACACCAGCACGTACACGCAGGGACACTCAGGCACACGCAGGGCGGGGTGGGGGCCGAGGTGCTCCAACAGGTGCAGGGGCGGTGGGAACAAAGTGAAAGTCCAAGGGACATTGCCCCGTGCCTGCTGAAGCCCCCTCGTCTGGGTGCACGCCGGTCCATGCAGGCACATGCACACAGGAGGGGGGCACACCCAGGTGACTCATGCAGGGGTGCGACCAGAGCAGGCAGAGGGAGCCCTGCTCCCCGGAACCATTACCTGGCGGGACAAAGAGAGGGGGGGAGCCGAGGTAGGGGTGGCAGGTGGCTCCCCGGGCGGGAGCTGCCAGGCAGGCTCGTAGGTGAGATGGACCGCCCGGCTGGGGACCACGCAGAGGAGCAGGGACAGGAGGGGGGGCAGCATGGGCTGGGCGTGCTGGGGGAGGGTGCAGGCAGACAGAGAGACAGACAGACAGACGCAGAGAGACAGACAGGAGGAAGGAGAGAGTTAGTATTGGGGAGTCGAGGCTCTCCTGGGGGACTCTGAGGTCTGGGAATCAGTAGGTACCCTGATGGGGGGGGGGGGGCGGGGGCGGGCCTAGTACATCCGGCCTGGCAGCCCCAGAATGGGGGTCTGGGAATGGGGCTGCATCTAGAGCAGGCTTGGTGACAGAGACCCTCGGGACAGGGTCCCAGCATGGCTGTTGTAGAGGAATCACCAGGTGCCACCCTGAGAGGCCACAGGAGGCCCAGCTGACCACTGAGGGAAGGGAGGTGCTGAGACATGGCTGTGCCCACCAAGGGAGGTGCCCATGCTGCTGAATACCACGCCTGTCCCGGCGCCAAAGACCACCGGGCCCCAAGGTGTCCCGAGGTGGCCCTGGGCCTCAGGGTGAGGCCTCACCCACAGGGGCAGCCTCTCCCCAGAGCCTGGTGTCCCTGCCCAGCCGCATCAGGCCCCCAGGACAGACCCCAGAGCAGCACACAGCCCAGGCAGCATGGTGGGGCCATGAGTCTCAGGAAACACCCCCGCCTCCACACTTCAAGAAAGGGGGGGGGTCTCAGGAGCAGGCCTAGAGGGGAGCTGTGGGGCCTGGCTATCCCGTAGCCTGAGCAGCACCCACTTGTGTCCCCTTACCTCCTTGCCCTCCCTATCCGAGGTGAGGGTGTGTCCTGCGGTGGCGGCGGGGCACATGACTGGGCACAGGGCGCTGCTGGTACTCTTGTGGCGGGCGTGGCCCTTGCGGGGACTGGCCTTGGTGGGGCTCAGCAGCTGGGGGTGGAGCTCGCGGTTGGGGGAGGCGGGCGTGGACGTGATGACGAGGGTCTTCAAGGCTGTCACCTCCGCCTGCAGCATGTCCATCTGGCCGAGACACAGGATGGACCAGGGTTGAGGGGCTGCAACCCTCCTTTCACCGGTGGGGAAACTGAAGCTCGGGTGTGGCCACGTGGCCTGTCTGAGGGCACTCGCCGATCCCAAGCTGGACAAACAGGCTGTGTGGGGGGAGAGAAGCGAGAAGCACCCCCACAGGACCCTCCAGCCACAGGGCCCCAGCCAGCAGCTCCACAGTGCAGGACGGGGGTGGGGGTGAGGGCTGGGGAGCCACAGTCAGCTTGGTGGCAAACGCCTGCACTGCTCTGGGCCTGGTTTGTCCCTCTCGCTGAGCCCCCAGGCCGTGGTGATGCCCACACTGGGTGATGGTGAGCAGTGCTCGGGGAAGGGGGGGACCGGAACTCAGCCTGGCCTCACCTTGCCCCTGGCCTCCTTCAGCTGCTTCTCGGACGCCGCCTGCTGCATGTTGGCTTCTCGCACCATCTTGTGGGCTTCCTGGGAAGAGGGCGCAGGTTCTGGGTGAGCAGCAGCAGGGAAGATGGGGGGAGAGGGCAGCCACCCTGTCCCCAGCCCGTCCCCTCGGACTCGCACCTCGAACAGGCTGGCCGTCAGCTCCTCCAGCTCCTGTTCCAGCTGCTCCCGCACCTTGGAAAGCCGCTCACACTCCTCATCCTTCAGCTTCAGCTCCTGCAGGGGGCAGGCGGGCCCGGTCAGCCCCATGAGCCCGGTCAGCCTACCCCGCCAGGCCCAGGAGCCCCAGAACACTTGTTGGAGAAGAACTCACTGCCGTTGAGTCGACCCGCATTGACTACAGGGCAGAGTCGAACTACCTACCCTGTGAGTTTCCACGACTGGGAACACTACAGAAGTAGGAAGCCCCGTTTCTCTCCCGTGAAGCTGGCTGGTGGGTAGTTTCTAACTGCTGGCTGGTGGGCAATGTCAGCCGTGGGTAAGGACACCACCACCAGGCACCTCTAAAGGGCTAGAGGGGTGGAGATGCTCACAGAGCTGGATGGAGGAATTCCCCAAGGCAAAGCCTCCCTCTCGGCGTTTTCACGTTTGTATGAGATAAGGGTCTGTGATCCAGCAGCAAAGCCTTTGGATCTTCCCTCATCTAAAGTGAGTTTTTTTTTTTTTTTCACTTAGCTCACAGCAGGAGCCTAAAACCACTGCGAGTCCATTAGAGCTTGCAAAAGCTGTCGAGAAGACTGGGTTTTAGAGCCTTGCAATGTTAGTGGTTTCAGGGACTGGGAGGAGGGAGGTGTGGTGGTCACGTGCTTATGTTCATTTTATGACAGATGGAGGGGTGGAGTCTGGCCTGTTCATCTGGAGATAGCCAGTGAGGAGCCAATGAGGCCTCCGTGTGGGCATGGCTTTCTCCTGAGACTTCTGGGAAATCTGGCTATATTTCCCTCGTGGAGATGAGAAGCTGTCTCCCGGGTTGTTGGGAGTTCGTCTCAGGGACAATGAACCACAGAGAAGACAAGATGGCAGCGTCTGAGGAACTGGAGGAGCCGCAGGAGAAGCCACACAGCCTTGCCCTGATGGAACCAGACCTCTGAAGCTGGCGAAGCCACGTGGACAGCCCTGCCAGCGCTGAGTTGCTTCTGCCACCACTGGATGCTGTTGATGGACCCTGAGCCCTGGAAAGGAGGAGCCATGGGGAGACCCCTGGCAGCATCGGGACTCTGCACCCACTGGCCTGTGACTTTGTGAGTCAGAAGGAGACATTATAGACGGGTATCAGATATATGTGATAATATCAAACTTGTGACTTTTTTTTTTCTTTTTGGGGGCATCTCTGCTCTCCGGTGGTGGGAGTAGGAGGCCCAGCCCCACTGCTGGAATTGAACCTCCGTCCCAGTGGGCCGCAGTCCCGCGCACAACCACCACGCCACCGGGGCTCAGCCCCAAACTTGTGACTTTGTACTGGACTGGGTTAGGATGCTTTCTTAATGTCCTATTCCTCGTATATATAAACCATATATATATATATATATATATATACCATATATAAACCGTATCCTTATATCCATATGCGTGTCTATGAATTTGATTCTCCTCCCACTCCCACCAGAGGGCAGTGATACCCCCCCAAAAAAAAACAAAAAAAGAAAAAATAAATTTGTTTCTCTAGTGTACCCGGACTAACACAGGAGGTTATGTGCGTGGGTATGTGTGTGCTCGTGCACTAATTATAAATTTCTGCAGGGGGGGTGGGGGGATGAAAACAATTGGGAAACAGATAATGGTGATAATTCCAGAACAGTCTGAAGGAACAGCTGTGGTTAATGGTCACCAAACTGGCCCGTGGCATAGTGTCTCCACGCACAATGGAACCAAACAGGGCCCGGTCCTGCACCCCCCCACCCTCTATGATCAGTTGCAGATGGGACAGGTGACATGTGAAGGGTTTTCACCAGCAGATTTTCAGAAGTGGCTCTCCAGGCCTTTCTTCCGAGTCGTAAGTCTCAAGGCTCAGCATCCCAACAGCACCGAGGCCGCTGGGAACTGACCCCATTCTGCCCCTTGGACGGCGACACGTCTAGCCGCGAGCCCCTGAGAACCTAAGAAACTGCGCCGACCCTGATTGCCAGAGTCCGGGCTCTCCGGGCCTTGCAGGCCCCGCCCACCGGCCCCGCCCACCTTCTGCGCGCGGCGCAGCTCCTCCTTCAAGAACTCCGAGCCCTTCTCGCGGATCTCCACCGACGAGCTGCGCAGGCGCGCCACGTCCAGCTGCGCGGCGGCAGGGCTCTCCTCCCCGGCGGAGGTCTCCGCTGGGGTTCCCGGGGGCTCCCGGCGGCCTTGGAGGCTCTTCCAGGCCCCCGGGACAGCCCCGAGGGGCGGTGGGCGGCCCTCGTCCGGCGAGGGCTGGCTGTGGGACAAAGAGGGGCGTCAGCGTCTGCAGGATGGGGGTCCTGAGCCCCGGGGATGAAGCCGGGGAGGGGGCCTGGCCTCGAGCTCCCCACGTGTACAGCAGCTGTACATGGCGTGGTCCAGGGGCAGAAGCACAAGCCTCTGAGGGGCCAGGGCCAGGCTCGCTCACCCTGGCCCACCCCCTCCAGCCCAGGGCTTGGCCCACCGTGAGTGCGTGCTTTCCTGTTGGCCCCCCAGGTGACCCCCCCACGGGGAAGCGGCAGGGGGGGGTCTCCGCTTGTGCTTGAGGTGGGCCCCACCGCGAGGGTTCCGAAGGGAGCCCGGGAAGCGAGTAGCACCCCCCCCCCCCCCCCCGGGCACTCGGCGGGTAGCTCCTGGCCTTGCCCCTGGGACTGCAAATTAGATGCACCTTCTACCCGCTCCCTGAGAAGCAGGGGTGGGGGTGGGGGGCGGGGGGGCGCAGCAAGCTGGGGGCTGGGGCCGGAAGTTTGTGCCGGCCGGGTGGCCTCACGCACACTCCTCTCTGGACCTCTGGATACTCCCTTTCCTGAAGCTGGGCCGCCCTCCCAGCCGCGGGGAGGCGGGAGAGTTGGGGGAGGGGAGGCGGACCGCGGGGTTTGTGCCGAGCCAGCACCTCTGGACTGGCCTGCGCTCGCTCAGCAGGAGACCGCGGTTTCTGAGCCAGCAACTCCGGGCGGGCGGGGGTGGGGGAACGCTGACAGCTGCAGGGGCGCGGGCTGAGCACCGGGACTGCAGGGCGCGGGGTCGGGGTGGGGGCGCGAGACCAAGGTCAGGAGGTCGTGGGATCTGGGGTGACCGAGCGGGGAGGAGGTGCTGGTTGGGGATGGGTCTCCCAACTTAATGCTGAACACCCTGGCCCAGCCACAGAGAGGCTTGGAGGGCCTCAGTTTCCCCTTTGATACACGAGGGGGCTGGGCACCCACCCACTGTGCCTTCCCAGCCCATTGCAAGATCCTATGCCCACCCCACCCCCCATGCCCAGCCTGCCCCTGAGGATAGCCCCCCAAGGCGTCCATGGCCAGAATTTGGCTGAATAAGGGTGTGTGAATAGTTTGGTGAATAAGGGGGTGGGGGGGGGTCATACCTCAGAGGGTCAAACCTCTAGCACCTTATGAATGAGAGGGGGAGCTTGTGGGGCAGGGAGTCCCTCAAGTCAAGGGGCTGTGGCACACCCCAGAACCCCTAACAGCTCTGGTGGGCCCAGTGGGGGCGGGAAGGTGTGCAATGTCAGACCGCTCACAATTCCCAGCAGCCCTCATGATTCGGTCAGCATTCAGCAGATGAGGGCCACTGAGGCTCAGAGAGGTGGAGGGACTTGCCCAGGGTCACACAGCCTTGGTAGCAGTGCTTTGGTGGCCGTGCTGGGGTGGTAGTCACAGCAGCGGGGGGGCAGGACAACCTTGGAGAGCTATGAGCCCCCAAATCTGGCCTCTAAGCCTGGGAGGGAGGTCTGCAGGGGGAAGGGAAGGGGGCAAGGAAGGGGCTGTGGCTAGCCACACAGGCCAGTCTGCACTGGGGCCACTGCGCCCCTGGACCGGTCACTGGGATTCTCTGAAGCTCTATCACGGCCTGCAGGAGGCATTCAGAAACCAAGTGAGAAACATCCGGCCTCGGCACCCAGCCGAGCAGTGTTCAATCCCAGGCTTGGCTTGGGTCAGCAGTGGACACCACAGGCCCTGGACAGGTGTCCCTGGAGGGCCCAGTCCTGCAATGAGCACTGGCCACCATGACCCAGACTTGGTAAGGCAGCAGACTGCCACATGGGATCTACTTAATTCAATCCAGCGAGCAAGTACTACAGGCCAGGACAGGGTGCCCAGGACCTGGGCCTTCAGGCTTAATGCCTTTCCCACTGCGAGGACAACCCTGTCCTCACCCCGAAGCTCCTGTGTGATCTGGGATCCTGGCCCTGGGGAGGCATGGGACTCTGCTGCTGCCCCCAAGAGTCAGAAGGGCTGGAGGGTAGAGTTGGCCACCTTTCACCATCCCCATCGGGTCCCCAACAGGCCAGGGAGGGAGGGGAAAGGCCCTGTTTGGCAGGCAGAGATGCCAGTGATCCCAGGGGGTGAGGCAGTTCCCTGACCCTTCCCCATCCCCAGGGAAAAAGTCAAAGTCCAAATCCTCTAGTGGCAAGAACAAGGAGGGAGTTGAACATCCCCTAGTCCCTGGGGAGGGGGTGGAGAGGGCAGCCCGGAAGGAATTTGTAGCCCTTCCTCCCCTACCCCACTTCCAGGCGGTGGGGCCACCTCCCGTGACTTGGGACTCCTTTAGAAAGGGAATCTCCACATGTCAGGTTGGTTCCCCTGGGTTTAAATACCAGAGCTGATGGGGAACTCCTTCCGGGAGCAAATCCTCCTGTGCCCCCTCCTCACCTCTGACCAGAGCCACCCCCTCTGGAAACAGAGTCCATGGTCTGTAACAAGGAGGCCTGGTGGCACAAGAGTTCACGCACGTGCCGCCAGATAACCACAACGTTGGCGGTTCAGGTCAGCAGCGGAGCCTGGCGGGAAGACCGCTGCTACGTTTGGTCCCCTGAGGATTTACAGCCCGGGGATCCTCATGGCTAGTCCTTCTCCTGCCCATCAGGTCCTGAGACATCGGAGTCCACTCGATGACCACAGTGACTTTGGGCTTCTGTTTGGGACAGACTGCCGAGACCAGAGTCCTCAGGCTGCATGGTGTGCTGGGGGGCCTGGGGAGGGTAAGAGTGGCTGTCGCAGGTCCGTGGGGCCAGCCCCAGCCCCCACCCCGAGACCGGCTCTGCTGCCTGGAGCCCCTGGGCAGCTCGCACCGGAAAGGCTGGGCCACTTCCCCAGGAAACACACAACCCTGGGTGGGTGGGGGACCCGGCTCCCGCTATCCTTACCCCCAGCAGAGCTTTGTCCCTGCCCTCACCCCAAGGCCACGGACATCTGGGCCTGACTCACCAAGAGCCCCTCTGGGCTAGGAAAGCCTGGCCAGAGCCCCCTCCAAGGGGGCCCCTTCAGATCTCTCTCGCCCCAGCGAGAGGTGGACAGGTGACCATGTCCAGGTCAGCTGGGGAAGGTGTCATGGTCATCTGTGCTAACGGGCAGGTGAGTTTCCACCTGAGCAAGGGAGGAGACGGGCTGGGCTGGACTGGGCAGCAGGCTGAGACCCCCTTAGACCCATTGCTTGGCCACCGGCTAGTCTTGTCTGAAGAAACCCAACCCAGCTCCCTGCCCAGCTCTGTCCAGCAGGGGTCTGATGCTGTGTCCAGGGGCCAGCCAAGGGGCCTGTACCCCACCTGGCCAAGGCATCAGACTTCAGCCTACAGGGCCAGGGGACATGGTCCCTGGGGAAAGGGCTCTGCGCTTAGAGGCCCACCAGACCCCCGGTCTCCCATCTATGTGCCCTGAGACGCCTGTCTGCACAAGATGCTCTTGCCAGCTTGACCTTCACCATGAGACACCTGAGGTTCAGAGAAGCAAGAGTCACCCGGGAACGAGGGGCTGGCGCGATGTGAACCCCGAGCCCAGGTCTGGTGGTGCTCCGTGGCCTCTCACCCAGAGAAGACCGGCTGGCAGGCAAGGGGCTGGATGGGGGCTGCAGAGAAGTGAGGCCGGATGCAGATGGGAATGAGGAAGTCGGGAGCAGCGCCCAGGGTTGGGGGCAGGGAGGGGAGCCGGGAAGTCAGGCCTGATGCTGCTGCCCAAACCACACAGGTCCTAGGAAAAGACACTCACCCCCAAGCAGAACTCATGACCGGAGAGGGGTCTGGAACCCCACGGCAAACCCACTGCCATTGAGGACCCTGTAGGACAGGGCAGGATTCGTCCCTGGGGTCCCCGAAGCTGTTGCTCTTTCCGGGAGCAGACAGCCCCGTCTTTCTCTCAGGGAGCAGCTGAGCAGCTCCAAGCGGCAACCTTTCCATGAGGGACGTGTTGTCAGGAGAGACCAGTCCCTGGAGAAGGACATCATGGTGGGTCAAGGGGCAGCGGAAATGAGGAAGGCCTGCAGTGAGATGGACGGACACGGCGGCTGCCACAGTGGACTCAGGCAGAACAATGGTGAACATGGGGGAGGCGTGGACAGCGGTGCACAGGGTGGCTCTGGGTAGGACCAAGCTTGATGGCACCTGTCAACAACCCTGCCATCAAGTGTATTCCGACTGTCGGAGAGGGACACACACAATTCCATTCATGAACGAATCTACCTAGTGGATGCGGAGTGACTGGGAGCCAGGACCAGAGGGGAAGGAAGGGACAGCTGAGAAGCGGCAATGTCTTGACATCTTGTGCGTCCGTTCATTTGTCTGTAGCTAAAGGGAAAAGGCTGGCAGGGACAGTCTGGGTGAGAGAAAGACAGGGAGGCCTAGGGCCAGCTTGGAAGCCACAGCGCCTCAGGGGAAGCTTCCAGAACACGGGGAAACCCAGGCCAACACCCACACGGAATTGGGGAGGGAAAGGAAGCGGGTTGCCGATGGGACAGGGGGACTTGAGTTCTGCTGATGCGGGGCCTGGGGTTGGGCTTCAGGTGGGGAGGCGGGTGGGGACAAGGCCACCAGTGTCAATTACACAACGAGCGAGGTAAGCATGGCTGACGCGTGCTTCCTTACTAATCGGTAGGGAACACGGACACGGTTTTCTCACCACTTCCAGATCCGGCTGGCATCTCTCTCTCCCCCACTCCGCAGCAACGAAACACAGACTTCCTGGGGCTTCAGGACCCCTGGAGGCCCATGGTTACATGTTGGGCTGCTAACCACAAGAGCAGCAGTTCAAAACCCCCCTCCGCTTGGCCATGGAAGAAAAGGTTTTTGTTGTTGTTGTTGTTGTTTGTTTTTTGCGGGGGGGGGGGGTGTCACTGCCTCTGGTGGCCGGGGGCGCTACCCAGTGCTGCTCCTGAGAGCCGCCACTGGACTTGAACCACCAAGCCTGCGGGCCGCCAAGTTCCATACTCAAGCACTTAAAACCACCAAGGCTCAGCCCGGAAGAAAAGGTTTTTGACGCCCCCAAAGGGTCCCAGGCTCAGAATCCCGCAGGGCCAGCTATGAGTCGGTGGGGGCTCGGTGGCCATGAGCAGCAGCAAATTTCCTAGAGTGAACCATCTCCTGGTTTTGACATTGTTGACGTGCCGAGACCGGGGTGAAATTGCTCACCACGGATGAGCACAGACGCACAAATAAACCCGTGCTTAACCTTGCTTACTGGGCAATTGAGGGACGGGTGGGGGGCAAGGTGAACCTGAGGAGAGTCTGCAGAAGATGGCCAGCCTCATTTTGATAAGCCCTGCCCTAGCCCGGGGCCTGGCAGGGCAGCCCTGAGGGCAGAAGCCAATCCCGTCCCCATCCTGGGACAAGGCACAAGGCCTGAGAGGATGGGGAGTCAGACAGAGCCCGGGGATTCCCTGCCTGACCAGTCTGAGAAGAATCTGTCCCCTCGCCGCCCCCCACTCCCCAGGCCTCAAACACCCAGCATATACACAGCCCCATCCAGAATTGCTCCATCCAGAATTGTCCCCAACCTGCCTGTTTGGCTGGGGGCTCCTTTTCCCCCCAAGGCTTGCTGGCCTGTGCTGGAGGGGGCGGGTCTACAATGAACAGAGTGATGAGGAGGGGCTGAACCTCTGCACACAGCTGTGTTATAAAAGTGGGGGGTGGGGGTGAGGCTCCACCGGAAGGAAAATGATTGCATCATGGAGGGCTTCCAGGAGGAGGCAGCGGGAAGGGTGCCTCCTTGGCCTGACTCTGGAACCCCTACCCGGAGGAGGGAGCTCCCTTGTGAGGTAGGCCCTAGGGCAGGCATTCACAGAGCCAGGTCCCTTGGGTAGCAAAGAGTGTGGTACAGTGATTTCAGAATACACAGCCAGCCCGTATTGTGGGCTGCTCAGTAGTCTGCCTACAGCAAAAATATAGCCAGGGGCTGTCTTGTCTCCCAGCTGAGACCAACCCTCCCCAGAGACACATGATGAATCTCATCCATGGGGGTGAGGGGGGTGGGGGTGGGGTGGAGAAGACCCAAGGCCTGTGACATCCTCAGACGGCCACAAAAGTTTCAGAAACCCTATCCAGAAGGATCCAAGCTCTGTTCTCTGCCGACCAAGTGCCTCCCTCAAGGAAAAGTCGCCAAGGTGGCGGCCTCACCTCATTACGCAGCAGAGCAGGCTTTACCCCCAAGATGCGGGCCAGGTGACAAAGTCAGGACAAGGCGTGAAGCCAGCCCGTTTGGGGAGAAGAGCTCGCGGGAGCTGCCCTGGCTGCAGAACTCACAGCGTGTGCCCCCAAATGGGCTCTGGGGAGACCCCTGGCCCTGGTGCCTGACTGAGTAAATGCTCCAACAAACGTCAATGATGTCAACTGAACCTCGTTCCCTCGGCACAGGCCCCCAAGGGAGAGAGAGGGGAAACCATGACCCCAAAGCATCAGTGGTGTGGCCTGGGTCACCGGCTGCTAATCTGGGGAACACGGGCTCTGGACACCCCTGTCCAGTGCTAACTTGAGCTACTCCGGACCCTTGGAGGAGGAGCTAAGTTGGGGTTCTATGGGCAAGGATGACTAGGGATAGGTCCTACCCAGCTACTTCTGGGGTCTAAGGGGGGTAGGCGGGGCTGCAATGTGATCTTTGACCCCTAAATCTTTGCCTCGAAACACCCAAGTGAGGGGGGCCTCAAGTACAGTATTCAAGGCAACCTTGTCACTTGAGCCCTCACCCCCAGACAGCCGGGTTCTCTCCCCCACTTTGGGATCTCTCTGTATTTATAAAACCCTTACTCTGAGGGCTGAGCCCCGGTTGGCGGTTCAAATCCAGCAGCGGCTCTCAGGAGCGGCACTGGGTAGTGCCCACGACCACCAGAGGCAGTGATACCCACACACACACACACACACACACAAAAGTGACAACTCACCAGGGTAGGTCTATCCAGTCCCTAGGGTCACAAGGAGTCTCCATCAATCTGATGGCAGTGGACTTGGTAGGTTTGGGTTACTTTTTTAATGCACTCTGCAGCTGAGCAAGACCCAGAGACACGTCTGGAAAGTGAGCCGTGCTGGTAAGGGTCATGCAGGAGTTCACCCCTGGCTCATGGAGAGGGGCCCTGGAGTCCTGGGGGCTGGACTGCTTTCCGTCAGCTTCCGCCCCACGCTTGTCTCTCTGGCTCCAGGCTGGCTGGCCAGAGGGAGAGAGGGAGGGCAGTCTCTGGGTCGGTAAGGATCACTCCCACCCCACACCCAGCGGCTTTCCCGGAGGCCACAGAGAAGCAAGGCCGAGCCCTCAAGGTCACCCAACAGCTGGTTTTTGCTTGGGTTTTGCTTGGGGCCACCCAACACCAAGCATGTCACAAGCTCCCTATGGTTCAGGGTGCGGCCCTAACTCCTGCAGGTGCTACAAGCAATCTCTGCCGCTCTCCAAACTCACAGCCTAGGCACGCATTGGGGTGGGAGGTGGGGGGACTTCAAATCCCCACTTTGAGACTGGGTCAGCGCCTCAAAACGCCCTTGCAGGCCACTGGACACCTCCACTCCCCCAGCATCTCAGCGCATTTGTCTGGCGCCCTTAGAAATGAACCCAGTCAACCTAGCTCCGCGCCCTGGTCCCCACTGAGGTCTCCATGTCCCTGACCCGGGATGCCCCATCGGGCCTCATCTCCTCCCGGACTGCGTCTGCTGGGGCCCCTGCGAAAAGGAAGTGTGTCCGCCCAATTCCAGCGGACGCCTCCTGGGGGGTGACGGGTTAGCAGCCCGCTCCAGGGCCGCGCCTCTCCGCCCCGCGGGCGCCAGGGCCCCCAAGTGGAAGGCCGGACATCAACTTGCAAGCGACCTTGGCAGAGGCCCAGCCCCCTTTCCCAACGGCACTGCTTTCCAGGGTTCCTGCGCCCCAGGCTGGGCGCCCCAGAAGCGCACAGCCCACCTCACTAGCGCTCAGGGTGAACCAGCAGGAGCTGGCGCAGGGCACTCTCCGCCGGACCCCCGGACCCTCCCCGCGGAGCGTCCATCCCGGGCGGCGGGGAAGGGGGGAGGGGGGCAGGCGGAGCTGTCACAGGCGGGAGCTGGCGCGCAGCCACGTGGGGGACGCCCCCCGGTCTCAGCCCGCAGCAGCCGATCGGGGACCCCGCGCAGGCCCGGAACGCGCGCAGACCTACCCGCTCCACATCCCCGCGCCGCGGAGCGCCGGGGCGTCTGGTCCCCGCGCCGCCGCCACCGCCACCGCCGCCGCGTCTCCCCGCGCCGGGTCCCCTCCTGCCGCCGGCTCCGCCCCGCCGGCCGCCAGCGCGCCGCGAGGGCGTCCTTCCCGCAGCCCAGCCTGTCTGTGCGTCCCGCTCCCCCGGCCCCGGGCCCGACCCTGCCCGGGAGGGTCACATGGCCGAGAGGCGGGCGAGGACACGTGCCCAGCCCCGCCCCCTGCCCCCGGCGCGGGGTGCCACGCGCGCTCCGGGCCGCCGCCCGAGTGGCCTCGGGCCACAGACTGGGGACCCGGGGCCGTGCTAGGCCCCCCGTGCCATCAGCCAGCGGGTCAGACTGTCCTAGCGGACTCCTCTCTCCGGCCGGTCCGGCCCCCGGGCAGACCCCTGCTCTGGAACAGACAATGGCTCCGGGCCTGTGACAATCAACACGGAACTGTCACTCAAGGCCAGCAGACCCCCTCCCACCCCGCCCTGGTCCCTGGCTCAGACACTCTTCCCGGGTCCGTGCGCTGGGTCTGCTGATGGACCGCCAGCAGCCTGATGGGGAGGGGAGGTGGGGGTGAGGGGGTGAGGGTGGGAGAAAGATGAGCAAAGGGGGTGAAAGGACTTGGGGGGACGGGAAATGAAAATGAAGGGTTTCAACCGCGTGCTTATCGGAAAAGGACTAACCTTTGGTCCAAGTAAGGGGACACCCTCGTCCCCCCATCCCCCTCCACCTCACCTTGCCTCTTTTACCTTTCATCCACCTCTCCAGAATGCTGTTCCTCCCCCACCACACATGCACGCACGAGCGCCCGCGAACACACACACAACCTGTCTGTTTCCCAGACCCTCTGCAAAGCCTTTCTTAGAATGCCACCTCATTGGTGCAGCAGCTCCAGGGTCCCTTTGACCTGCCCACCTCACGCCCAGACCACCACCTGAAGTCCATCCTGCAATCAGATCATTACAGCCTGGGATTGGCTCCCACCCTAATGGGAGAAGGGACTGGGCGAGAGAACTTTGGATGCTCCATTTTGGGGCCCACAGTCTCAGGGGCTCCGAGCTGAATTCAGATCACTGTCTCCACTGGGGGATACGTGTAATCTGTTCAGCCCCCACTGTCTGAGCCCAAACCAGGCTGGGGAGACAGAGGGAGACCACAGGCACGGGCCCTGCTGCCCTGCCAGGGCCCGAGTCTGGGAGTGTGGAGGAGACCTGCTCCCCGGGAACCCCACTTCCACAGCTACCACTAACCCTGGACACACCTTGCCAAGTGAATGGTGCCACCTCCCCAAGGAGGTACGGGCACGTGGTGAGTGGACAGCGGGCCTCGCCTGCTCCCTTGATCGCCACTTGTCCTGTGAGCAGGCTGGACAGCACTTCCTGGCATCCTTTCTGGCTTCCTGAAATGATTAAGCTCAAGTCTCCCTCCCATAGCCTTCACTGGACAGAGCCATTGTTTCCAAGATTAGGGCTTCCTGGAGGAGGCCACCAGTTCTGGCCCCCTCTGTTTGTTCCCTCCTTGCCTGGCACAGGGTCCATTCCACACCAGGTGTCCTGATTGTGTTTAGCCCCAGAATCCTTCCCTGCCAACTCTTAGTCTCCCTTTCTCTTCTCTTCTCACCCTCCAGGGCCAAGCCCAGGCAGGAGATAACGCCCAGCCCAGGGGCATCGGGGATGCTGGAGGTGTCAGCCTGGAACTGTTGCTGGTATTAGTCGGTTCTGATGCCAGCAACCCTGCCAGGTCCTGCCCGGCCCTCACGGTCGTTGTTATGTATGAGTGCATTGTTGCAGCCACACTGCATTCATCCATCTCGTTAAGGGTCTTCTTCCTTTGTGGTGTCCCTCCACTTTACCAAGCATGAAGTCCTTCCTTCTCCAGGAGCTGGCCCCTCCTGACAACATATCCAGAATCCAAGAGACAAGTCTCACCATCCTTGCTTTTTGGGAGCATTCTGGCGGTACTTCTTCCAAGACAGATTGGTTTAGTTTATTTTCCCATGGGACTTTCAATATTACTCACCATCACTCTAAATCAAATGCATTGATTCTTCTTAGATCTGCCCTAGGCAAGGTCCAACCTTCCCATCCATCGAAGGCGGTTAAAAATACCATAGCGGCTGAGCCTGGGTGGTGTCGGCTGAGCTCCGGTGGCGTAGTGGTTGTGCACGGAACTGCGGCCCACTGGGATGGAGGTTCAATTCCAGCAGTGGGGCTGGGCCTCCTACTCCCACCGCCGGAGAGCCGTGATGCAAAAAAAAAAAAAAAAAAATACCATAGCATGGGTCCGTTGCAACTTTGTTCTCAAGGTAACTTCCAGATTTTTGTTTTGTTTTTAAATTTGTTTAGTTTTTCGGAGGGCATCACCGCCTCTGGTGGTGTGGGCGCTACCCAGTGCTGCTCCTGAGAGCCGCTGCTGGATTTGAACCGCCAAGCCCGCAGGCCGCAGTCCCGCACTCAACAACTTACGCCACCAGGGCTCAGCCCTGACATCCAGATTTTTGGGGCAGCAGATTTTCCCAAAGCAACGAGTGGCTGGACTTCTCGGCTGATGCTTCCCTGAGCAAGATAAAATCTTGACACCAGTCTTCTCTCCATGTACCATGATGTTACTGACTGGTCCAATGGGGAGGGTTTCGTCATCCTTCAAGACTGTACTCCTTGCTCCGCATCAGCAAGTGCTCCCAGCCCGCCTCACGTTCGGCAAGGAAGGACGTGGCATCTGCACGCGACAGGTTGTTCAGCCTTCCTCTGATCCTGATGCTGCCTTCTTCTTCTCTGAGGATTGGCTCAGCAGGCAGACCGGATAATTATGGTGAGAGGACACAACCCTGACACACACCTTTCCTGATCGTCAACCCTTGTTCTGTGCTCACAACTGCCTCTTGATCCAGGCACAAGTTCCCCGTGATTCATGCACACGTGTTCTGGAATTGCTACTCTCTTATCGAGGCCACTGTGTGAGTCCGGGTAGACTAGAGAAACAAATTCATAGACATGCAAATCGATATAGGGGAAAGGTTTCTATACAAAAGGAATGGAACATTGAGAAAGCATCCCAATCCAGTCCAGTTCAAAATCCTAAGTCCAATATTAGCCCTTATGCCCGATACTGGTCTATATAGTCTCCTTCCGACTCACGAAGTCACAGACCAATGGGTGCAGAGTCCCGGCTCTGGCAGGGGTTCCCTCCTGGCTCGTCGTTTCCAGGGCTCAGGGTCCATCAACAGTATCCATTGGTGATAGAAACATCTCAACGCTGGTAGGGGTCTCTCTGTGGCTTTTCTGGGTTCCGAAGTCCGGTTCCATCAGGGTAAGGTCATGTGGCTTCTCCTCTGGCTCTTCCAGTTCCTCAGACGCTGCCATCTTGTCTTGTCAGTTGAGCGACTCCCAACAACTGAGGAGATGGACTCTCATCTTCACAAAGGAATGATCATGAGACTTCCCAGAATTCTCAGAGAAAGCCATGCCCACACAGAGGCCTCATTGACTATCTCCAGAGTGACAGACTAGACTCCACCCCTACATCCCAATCATGAAATTGACATCAAGTGCATGACCGCCACAGCCACCCATGGTTTGTGATGATCCACACAGTCCGATGCCCGACAGAGTCAATAAAGCACAAGTGAACATCGCATGGCTTGGTGCAAGTGGGAGGATTGGGGTCTTCTTTACATCTTCTTGTCATCCAGACTGCGGGCCGCAATCCTGGATCGCCAACAGCAAGCGCTTCAAGTCCTCCTTGTCGGGCTCAACAGGCCGAACAGTGCCATCTGCAGACAGCTGGTTCTAAGGAGCCCTCCTCCCATTTGATGCCACCCTCTTCAGACAGTCGGGCTTCTCTGGCGATGTGTTCTGAGTCTAGAGGGAACCGTTGTGGTGACAGGACACACCCTTGACCCCCACCTTTCCTGACGGCAGACCACGCCCTTGTTCTGTTCCAGTAGCATCTCCGCATCCGGTTACCCGGCTCATCCCAGCTACCCAGACCCTGCTCTGATGGGTTCAGAAAGGTTCAGGCGTCTGCCTGAAATCACATAGCCAGTGGGGTGAGGCTAAGACCCCTGACACGAGGCCTCTGAATAGATACTCAAAAAACCAGAGGGCCCCCCCGGGAGCTGCATGCAGCAAGGGGTTCCTGAGGGCCTACAGGATGCCTGGTGGGAGCGGTAGGGGATAAGAAGAAAGATGTGTCCTCTGCCCTGCTCCAGCCAAACCCTCCCCTCTCCGACCCGGACCCCAGCCTGGCAGCCAGGGCCTCAGGCTCTTCGTAGGGAGGCGGGAGACAGCAGAAGTGCAACAGAACATGAACAGCACAATTGAATGGGAGCTCGAACTGCGTGCAGCCACAACTCAGGTGTGTGACTCACGGTGGAACTGTCTTTGCACAGACTCCTCATACCGACAGTGTCCAGAGTGATGTCGCCGGAAAACTTGCTGATGTCACAAGTGCAATCGCCTGATACCCCAGGGAGATGGTTGACAAGGTGGCACTTTTCTGTTTCTAGGGGGTTTGTGTGTCTGTCTCTAGTCTGTCTTTTGTCGTCTGCTAGTTGGTCTGTGGCTGTTGCTGGGGCAGTTGGTCTGACGGAGTTTCGAATTTATCATAATATGACCGCCACGGTAAACCTGAGTCATGTACCTCTCGGGGACAAGCAGATGGGTTCTGGGGCCCCACTGAACCCCAGTTCCAGCCCAAAGGCAGCTAGTTCTGATAATGTGACCCTGTCCGATATTCACCTGCATAAAAGGATCCCTGAAGATCACAGCAAAGCGTGGTAAAGAAAGCAGAGGGTGCCTGTCGATCAGTCAGAACAGTGTCTGGGGCCTTAAACAAGTAGAACTAAACCCACCAGCTTGTGATCCAAAGAGGACAAGTACAAAATTCAAATATGATGAAGGGAAAGGGATCAGAGCTAAAATTGTAGACCCCCCATTTGTGGAAGGCTGTCGAGGACGGTGGGAGCCCAAAACCCATCTGCAGAGTATCTAGTCGGATGAAGGAGCCATAGGCATAGGTCCGGAACAGTCTGACTAGCAAACATAGACCGTTGCCATCCTGATTAGGCTGGATCGAGCCGGACACTTGGTCAGTTGACCTCCCTGTCGACCCAACCTGAATTTATTCTAGGTGCCAGGATCTCTTGCTTGTTCCATGCCAAAAACTGCTTTTAAAATATTGCTGGTGGTCCTTCTTGCCTACTCCTCATTTGTATTTTCATCCCTATAGTACAACGGCTTTATCCTTGCCACTCATTTCCGTTTTCTTCTTTAATGTTTCTGTCGTGGGGGCCAATTTGTGAAGCACAGGAGCGGCTGCACAGAGATAACTGATTCGGGGGCGTGTAGGGGGTCTGGGGTGGCTAAGGGTGGTGGAGACGGAGAGAGTGAGGGGGTTGGGGAGTAAACAATGAAGGTGGGCACTAGAACCCAAGGTGACTACACAACTCGTTTTAAAGTCGATTCAGTCATGGTGGTAGTGGGTGTGGGGGGCAGGGGGAGGTGGAGAAAATGTCCTAAAATTGATTGCGGTAGTGAAGGTACAATTCTTCCTGGACTATTGAATTGTGTGATGTGTAGATTGAATGTCAATAAGACTGTGGAGGAGGAGGAGGAGGAAAAGAAAGAGGAGAGGGAGGAGGAGGAGGAGGAGGAAGAAGAAGAAGAAGAAGAAGAAGAAGAAGAAGAAGAAGAAGAAGAAAGAAGAAGAAGAAGAAGAAGAAGAAGAAGAAGAAGAAGAAGAAGAAGAAGAAGAAGACAGCCAGTCTGGTTGATCTAAGCCTTGATTCTGGGCTTAAGTTGGCTCACTCACTGTGTGACTTAGGGCCAGTGTCTGACCCTCTCTGAGCCTCAGGGTGTACAGCAACGGAGCTAAACAAACACTCAAAGCCACCATCTGATGCCGACCTTGTACATCCAACCCGCCAACCGCTCCACCATCACGTCCATTCCTGCCCACAGGGACGCTGCAGAGCATTTCTGAGGCTGGAGATCTTTTTTTTTTTTTTTTAGGCATCACTGCCCTCAGGTGGTGGGAGTAGGAGGCCCAGCCTTTGCTCCTGGGAGCTGGAATTGAACGTCCATCCCAGTGGGCCGTAGTCCCGCGCACAACCACTATGCCACTGGGGCTCAGCCCTAAGGCTGGAGATCTTAAGGGGAGCCACCAGCCTCATCTTTCTGCAGCAAGGCTGCGGGTGAGTACGAGTAGCTGACCTTGCAGTGGGCAGCCCAGCGCCTCGTCCACAGCGCTGGCATTTCCCATCGTCCCAGGCTCTTCTCAACTACCTACCCAAGCCGCCTCTCAACCCCCCCTTGAAAGGCTCCCCTGCAGAAGGACCAGATTCCTCCCGTCCCGTCCCAGGTCTCAGCTCACCTGTCTGTGTCCCAGGCCTCCTCCACCAAGCTCCCCTCAAGGTCAGAACTCGGGCCTGATGGGGCGTAACGGACAGTCCCTGAGCTCATGGCCAGGAACACAGGGCACGCCCCTCGGGCGGGACATTGGGCAGGCTCCTGGGGGCTGGCCATGTCCTTGGCCAGGCCAAGGGTCTCCCGTGAGAGACAGCCAAGCGGACAGGGGACAGGAACCTTCAGCACCGGCCCAAGACGAGTCTCCTACTAACCTTTGCTATCTCTGAGGAGCAGTGGGTGGCTGGGAGGGAGGCACCTCCCAGACAGGGCCTCTATCTCTGAAACCCCATAATTATTAACTCCCCTCGCTCCCTCGCTCCCCTGGTAGGCGGCTGGGGCCTCCTGCCCAGGCTCCGAGCCAACCAAGGGGAGACACCCTAGGCAACATGGGAGCTGTCATGTGCCCCCAGGCCCGGCCTCCGACCAGGCTTGCACAGGGAGGTTGTGATCTGTCCTCTGGTTGCTGCCACCCCGCTGGGAATAGCCTGCCTGGTCCAACGTGGCACTCTCCCTCGCCGGCTGGGTGGCCTGGGGCAATTCGCTCAACAGGTCTGCCCTCCGAAATGCAGGCCAGCAAGGACGGGGCCACTTGCGATGGCAGCCACTGAATCCTGGCCTTCTTCCCCTCTCCCCCTCTTCCCCGCCCCCAGCCTCCCCACCTCCCTCCTGGCCACGGAGGTACCACTAAGCTGCTGCTGTTTAATCCAGCCCGCCCCACTTTCTCCCTCCAGTGGGGAAGACGGGGAGGCCTTGGGGGTGGGGGCGGGGATGAGGACCAAGGGGACACTTGTCCCCGGGGCGCCAATCCAAGGGGGTTCCAGAGGAGCGGGGAATGACCTCTGAGAGTCGCCACAAATATGAGAGGCCTCCGAGCGAGGCAGGACAGTGTTTATGCAGAAGGGTGTGGCCCCTGGCGGTCAGTTCATCTTGACGTTGGGGATTGACAGACTGCCTGCCTCTGGGAGCCAGAAGTGGAGGGTCATTTTAGAGATGACCCGCCCCCCAGCTTGAGTCCGGGACTGGAACTGGGAGGGGGATTTCAAGAAGGTTCCAGGCTCATTGCCCGGGGCTGTGGCCCCGCCTGCCAGCAGCAGGCTGGTCCTCCCCACTTCCAAGTCTCTCCCGCTAATGCCTAGCAGATGTTGGCCTGCCTTTCCTGGCAGTGGATTTTCCAAGGCCTGCTCCCACCCCCTTCCTGTTTTTGGCTCCGCGCTGAACCCCAAACCAAACTCTCCTGCACTCTCCCTCGCCCCCCACCTTCCTCTGCAGGCAGTCTCTGGCTCCACCTGGAAGCAATGAATGGAAAACAGGATGTATGAAGGGGCGGGTGGGGGAGGTGGGGGTGGAGGCTGTCTCCTCTTCACAGGAGGGGCAAGAGGGGAGGGGAAGGGCCCGGCCTGACGGGGAGTCAAGTCCCAGGCAGGCCTGTCACGCATCATGGGAGTCAGCTGTTTCTGGGACTTACAGACCCAGTGAGCTAGAGGGGAGAGCCATGAGGGCCTTGGCCCTGGGCTGTGGCTTTTTCAGAGTCAGCAGAGACCCGACCCCGTCCTGCTGCAGATGAGGAAACTGAGGCTGGGAGACCTGCCCCCCGTGGGTTGGAGGTGAAGAGTGGCCAGGTCCGGGGCTGCCCGCCTGTAAGAGCTGCTCCTCCAAATTACATCTTAGGCTGGTAGTCCAGGCATCACTCCTCCCCCTCCTCCACCCGCAAACAGCTGAGGCAAGTCACGAGGGGGAAGACGAGAACCTCCAGTCAACCCCACGCTGCTGTGTGCACCTGGTTGTGTGTGGGTCTCGTGGGGGGTCCCCTCCCCTTTGGCGGCCCGGACTACCCCACTTTCCTGGAAACAATAGCCTCCAGGGTTCCCCAACACTGGGCTCAGGGCTCCGCCCCCGGCCAGCTGTGCAGAGTGTGGAGAGAGCTGGGTGGAATGTTCTGCAGGGAAAGATTCCTCTGGATCCCGGACTCCGATTTCAAGTGGGTAGGAGACCCGGAGTGATGTTGGCTTCGGGGAGAAGGGGGAAGGCTCGGGAGCGCGTAGTGAGTGTGCAGCCCAGCCCAGTGAGATCAGGCCCCGTGATCCTCTGGGCTGGGGAGGGATGGGTCCCAGGAGACCCCTCTGCGTGCATGGGTTCAGACCCTACAAGACCATTCGCCTACCACCACCCCTGCTTTACAGAGAGAGCTTCTGGGATCTGGGGAGGACGGGCTCACCCCAGGGACTGTCTGGGCTCAGGATTCCGGATGCCAAACTTGATTTTCTCCCTGCCCAGGAAGTGCCCCCACCCCAACCCCACCCCCGCCCAGCCAGAGGCCCATCATCCCCGCTCTTCTCCAAACAACTGGGGCAAAACAACCTCCTTCAGTTCGGACTCAAAGTTCACAATGAAAGTATGCAGACCCGCATCTCTCAGCCGGCCTGGCCTCGGAGAGAGGGCCAACAGCCCACTCAAGGACAAAGGAGGGGAGACTGGAGAATCAGGAGCGCCCAGACTCCCACTGCAGCTGCCCACGCTTCCAGATTCCCCCGGGAGAAATCCCCTCTCTGGTGGACGAAGACACAAAAGCTCTCTGCAAAACAAAACACCACGTTCAACTGCCATTGAGTCCACTAGGATTCGGAGTGACCCTAAAGGGCAGGGGGAGAGATGCCCCAGTGGGTTTCTGAGGCTGTAACTCTTGACAAGAACAAAAGGTCTCCTCTTCCTCCGTCAGAGTGCCTGGTGGATTTGAACCGCGAACCTTTGGGTTAGCAGTCCACGGCACGACCCGCTACAGCACCAGGGCTCCTTCAGATAAGCTGGCAGCTCAGAGTCATCAAGCCCGTTTTGTCTCGAAGTGACACTCTAGGGAAGGGTAGAACTGCCCCCATGAGTTTCTGAGACTGGAGTTCTTTTATCTTTTTAATGCTAAGGTCAACTTTTATTTCTACAAAAAAGGAGGGATCAAAACTATATAAAACACAAAAACAAAATAAAATAAAACTATATGAAACACACCAAGCGGGTCTCACGGAGTGAGCTGTCGGTGAAAGGTGGATTTCAGCAAAGATCGGTGGGTCCCAAGGGAACAGGGAAGTCACCTTGTCCCGGGGTTGGCCCACTCCTGGAGAGCGGGCAGGCCCGCGCCAGCTAAATCGGCGTCTCACTCACCACGCGTGAGTCTGCCAAGGACTGAGCCGAGCCGAGGTGGTTCAGAGAGGGGCTGGGGTGGCTCTGTGCCTGTTCAGACCGAACTTGGTGACACGGGCATTGGGAGAGGGGAGAGAGATCCATGTGGACCTAGAGGCTTCAGCTTCCTCTGCGGCGCTGCAGGGAGCACCGCATTCTCTGGTGAGGTGGAGCTCCAGGCCTGCTGCTGCGACGCTCCCCCAGCAGGCCAGGGCCAGGTCGGAGGCCTCAGCCACCTTCCAGGCAGCGGGGGTCAGCCCACAGAACCAACCTCCTGGTCTCGTGAGCTTTTTAAAAAATGTTAGGTTCGGGCTGAGCCCCGGTGGCGTAGTGGTCGAGTGCGGGACTGCGGCCCACTGGCTTGGCGATTCAAATTCAGCAGCAGCTCTCCAGGAACAAGGCTGGGTCTCCTACTCCCACCAGAGGACAGGGATGCCCCACCCCCCCAAAAATTTATGTTCGTCTTTTTTTTTTTTGTCATTTTATTGAGGGCTCCTACAACTCATCACAATCCAAGCGTGGATCCACTGTACGCCAACCACTTTTGTACATCTGTTGCCATCATCATTCTCAAAACATTTGCCTTCTCCTTCAGCCCTTGGTATCAGCTCTTCACTTTCCCCTCTCTCCCCTGCATGCTCAAGTCTTTCTCCAACTCCTATTTTTAATCGTTGCATTGGGGGATTGTACAACTCTTATCACAATCTCTATATATCCAGGGTGTCGAGCACCTCTGTGCATAAGTGGCCCTCATCATTTTCTTTTCTTTTTTTTGGGGGGGGGCATCACTGCTGTCCGGTGGTGGGAGTAGGAGGCCCAACCTTTGCTCCGTGGAGCTGGAATTGAACCTCCATCCCAGTGGGCTGCAGTCCCACGCACAACCACTACGCCACCAGGGCTCAGCCCCTCTCTGTAATTCTTTTTTTGGGGGGAGGCATCACTGCTCTCCGGTGGTGGGAGTAGGAGGCCCAGCCCCACTGCTGGAATGGAACTTCCGTCCTAGTGGGCCGCAGTCCCGCGCACAACCACTACGCCACCGGGGCTCAGCCCTGCCCTCATCATTTTCAAAACATTTTCTTTCTACCTGAGCCCTTGGTACCAGTTCGTTTTTCCCTCCCTCCCCCATAAGCCCTGGATCATTTATGAATTGTTTCTTTCATGTCTTACACAGACTACTGTCTCCCTTCACACGCTTTTCTGATGTCTGTCCCCCTGGGAGGAGGCCATGCACCCATGATTGTAATTGGTTCCCTTTTATTCCTCCCCCTCCCCTCCCCTTCCCCTCGGGCATTCTTTTTTAAAACATGGATGTTGGGCTTCCCTCTTCTTTTTTTTTTAGACAAGGTGTGTGTGTGTGTGTGTGTGTGTGTGTGTGTGTGTCATAATGGATGCTATATTCCAGAGCTGGGAGGACGGGAACTGGACTCCCCACCAGGCAGTGCACTACTGAGGAAAGGCCAGGCAAGTGCATGCTGCACCAGTGTCCTGGACTGTGAACAGAAGCAGAAGCTGAACTGAAGGCAAGAGTGTGGGGGTTGCGGGATGGGTCGGACCAGGGGTGGGATAAGGAGACTCACAATTTTTTTTCTTTTCCCCCTTGGGGGGTGGGGTAGAAACACAAACACAATTTTTTTGGGCGGGTGGGCATCACTGCCCTCTTATGGGAGTGGGAGGCCCAGCCTTGCTCCTGAGAGCTGCTGTTGGATTTGAACCGCCAAGCCAGTGGGCCGCAGTCCCGCACTCAACCACTACGCCACCGGGGCTCAGCCCCACAAATACAATCTTAGAGGCTACTGACTCTCCATTTTGACTGAACTTTGAGGTGAATTTGGATCCTGGGGTGAATTTGGATCTTTTGAGGTGATGGACGCAGGGACTTTGAAAACTAAGAGCAGCCGGAGGACATGGTGCATTTTCATCCTTTTGTTTTAGGTTGTCTAGACCACATGTGACCACAGAGAGGGAGGGACTGCCACAAGCAGAGGCCGGTGGTGGCCCAGGGTCAGTTCTCCAGAGTCTGGCTAGATTCGTCTGGATAGATGAGAGAAACAAATTCATAAACACACATGTGTGTATAAGAAAGGGTTTTATATACAAGAGCAACAAACTGTACATTTAGAAAACATCCCACCCAGTCTAGTCCAAGGTCATAGGTTTGATATTAACCCATTGTCCAATACAATCTATAAAGTCCTCTTCACACTCACAAAACACATGCAATGACACTGAATGCAAGATGATCACACGCCAGATGCGGTAGAATGCCTTTGGCTCCATTGTAAGCATCTCAGCGCTGGCAGGGGTCTCTACGTGTCTTTTCCGGCTTCAGAGGTCTGGTTCATCAGGGTAAGCCCACATGCCTTCTTCTTCATGTCTCACAGGGAGTCAGTCTTGTGTCTCGTCAGAGCATCTCTAAGGGACTGAGTCATGAGTCTCTCACCTCCAAGGGGGGAATACGGACAGATTTCCCAGAATGCTCAGGGAAAAGCCACTCCCACCGAGAGGTCTCATTGGCTAGCTCCAGATTGACAGGCTAGACTCCACCCCGACACTCTGCATCCTCAAATTGACACCAGATCAGGGGGCTGCCACACCTGCTTTGTGGGGGAGGGGGTCTGAGTGCACTGCTGGCGTCTCTACTCACACTCACTGGAATCCATGTAGGAGGATTTTAGTCCATAAAGTCACTTCCCCCCGCCCCCATTTCTTTGCCAACTCTTCGGTGTCCTTGCAGAAGTTATCGCGGTCCTTAGAGTGTTCTTCGGCTCTGTGGGCCCAGAGTGGGCGTTTGGGCCCTTGACCTGTGGATGACTTGGTCCGTTTTGGTGGTTGGCTTCCAGCGCTCATTACAGGCTGGCAGACCTGTCCCGTCTCGTGAGGTTCCGGGGGCCAGATCTTGGTGGTAAAGGTGATGTTCGGTGGCTCGCAGGGGTGCTCTGCCGGAAAATTGGTTTCCATTCTGAAGATCTCCTCATCCTACGAGGGCTCTCCAGGAACCCTAACTCCTGAATCCAAGCCAGTCCGTCGGTGTCATTCACCTGGAGGGTATGGAAGGTTTCCATGCCACATTTGAGGATGTCAGCAGGCCCCCTGGATCCAGTCTGAGACCCGGAGTTCTTGATGGAAGTGGGAAGTTCCTCTTGCTCCTGAGGAGCGGCCGGTGGATTTGAACTGCGGGCCTTTGCCGCCAGCAGCCCAATGTGTGACCACTCCGCCTCCGCAGCATCTATGAGGCAAACTAAAGTCAACTCTGTAGGCGGGTGGCTGAACGTCAGGGTGTTGCTGCTATTAGATGCCCTTGAGTTCAATCTTCAAGGTCAGCAGTTCGAAACCACCCGTAGCTCCAAGAGAGGACGAGGAGGCTGTCTACTCCTGGAGAGACTGGGTAGGTCTACTCTGCCCTACAGGGTGGTCATGCGTCAGAATCGACTGGAGGGCAGTGAATGGGGCTGTTTCTTGGGTGGGGGTGGAGGTGGGGTGGGGTGGGAGCAGAATCTTGGCAGGAGCAGATAGCAGGTCTTTCTCCTGCAGAGCTGCGGGCTGGGTTTGAACCACCAACCGCTGGGTTCACCAGGGACCCTCAGTGGACACGCTTTCAAACTGCGGCCAAAGACGATCTTGGCTTCCCGGAACCTACCGCCCTATGGTGATAGGGAAGGGCGGGGGGCGAATGGTGGAGCATACGCTGGAGACTGGACTCAAACTCTCAGAGTCACCAGCACTTCAAAGAAATGCCGGAGGGAGGGGATTCCTTTGGAACCGGATCAGGTGGGACCCAACAAGGTGCCTGGGGGGCCAAGGCTGGTTTCCTTCAAGTGGAACCTGTTCTCCCTCTCCCCTCTCCTCATGGAATTTGAAAGCCAGATGGCATCTTCCAGGATAGATATGACTGGTGACACCTGGACAGCTGATGGCCACGTGACTGGGCTCTGAAACAGGAGAATGCGGAGTGGGGCAGGGCCTGGATAAGGACCTTTGACACACTGTATCTGCTTCAGTTCACCCAGGCATCCTCCATCCCAGGAGATCCCTCCTTGAGGTCTATGCCCTAGGGGACTGAGACTTGGGGAGGTGGCAGGATGCAGCTGACAGTGAACAAGAGGAAGCTCTAAGGTTGTTACCCAGATTCCTCCGACTTCAAAGCTCGGAGTCCCCACCCTTCTGCCACGCCCCCCTCTGGGGATACTGCCTAAGGCGAGGCTTTCTAGAGGTGACCGAAATAGAGGGTGGGCACCTGATGCCCCAGGAACATCCCCCCGCCCCCGTGGGGGGGATGAAGGCTTGGAGATGGAAAAGAACAGGGCGCAGACTCAGAGAGGCATATCCTTTCCTCTGCCCCCACCCCCACCCCCAGTCCCCTGAGGAAAGACTATGTTAGAAAAGGCCGACTTAGGTTGAAGACGTGAGAAGCATTTGGACACAGAATGGAGGTTTATTCTGGAGATGTCCGGAGGCTGTTAAAGTTGTGTGTGTGTGTGTGTGTGTGTGTGTGTGTGTGTGTGTGAGAGAGAGAGAGAGAGAGAGAGAGAGAGAGAGAGAGAGAGAGAGAGAACTGGAGCAACACGGTCAGAGCTTGCTTTGCAGGGTGGACATGGACTGTCATGGGGGTGGAAAAGAAGAAAGGAACTTGGCATCAAATATCCAGAGAGGACGCGACTTTCTAACTTGAGAAGCGCTTGACGAGATGAATTGATCTGTCTGCATTAAAATCGAAGACTTCGCTCCCTCCCTTTCCCAAATGAAAAGACAACGTATGGGAGATGTGCCCAGCCCGTGACAAGAACGTCCACCTCTTTAACCGACACAGAGCGCACGGACGCGATCAGACCGCCACCAGGAGCCCAGCAGAGGTGTGCAGTCGGTCAGCCGGTGTTGAATGAGCCCCGACTATGTGCCAGTGCCGCCGACACAGCAGTAAGCATGAGTAAGGTTCCTGGACTTGAACTATTCAGTTGGGGGTGGGGACCCAGACTCCTAAGGGCATCACGGTAGGACTGACATAAGGATCCAGAAGTTGTAGAGTCCTCTGGAAACACCCTAAAGATATCTAACCTGGACTTTTCTAGAAACTTGCCTGGGAATGGGGAGGGGGTCTATTGAAAGAGAAGGAGAGCCCCGGTGGCGTAAGTGGTTGAGTGCGGGACTGCAGTCCACAGGCTCGGCGGTTCAAATCCAGCAGCAGCAAGGCTGGGTAGCTCCCACGACCACAGAGGGCAGTGATGCCTAAAACTAAAAAAGAAATCTAAGGGAATTTTCTCACAAATGTTTCTACTCCCACCACCTGAGGGCAGTGATGCAAAAAAAAAAAAAAGAAGAGAAGAAGCTGGCAATGGTGTCATGCACCAGGCCTCTGGGAGTCCCGTGTGCTGGCTGCTATGGATTGCATGGTGTCCCCTAGGATATGCGCCATCTGGGTAAGCCGTGCTTCTCAGGACTGTGTGAGTCCCCAGTGTTCTGGGAGCGGATGTGATCATCCCGTGCCATGCGGATGCCAGCCTCGGTGACATTCAGATAGCATGACATCCCCCTGCAGGATCAAGTTGTGCCCTGATCGATCTCTTCTCAGACGTAGGGGGCATGAAACCCAGGATGGGAGTCGGAGGGAGCCCTTAGCACCAAGGGAGAAGTACCAGCCGTGGAGCATGCCCTTTGGACCCAGAGTCCCTGTGCTGGGAACCTCTTAGACCCAGGCGAAGCGTCAGGACAAGGTACCTGGAGCTTGCCAAGGACTACGGAGCTCACAGAGCCTTCCCCTAAAGCTGGTCCCCTACATGCGGACTTCTAGCCTCCTACACGGAAAGAGGATAAATGTGCTTACTGCGGTCGTCCGCTTGTGGAACTTACGGGGTCGCTCCAGAAGTCGATGGAGACACGAGGTAAGGGGTTCAAGTCGTCCGTGTAAGGACAAAGGAGAGGGTCCCTGCGGCGGAACCAGACCTCTGAAGCTGGAGAAGCCACGTGGACACCCCTGGCAGCGCGGAGTTGCTTTTACCACCACTGGATGCTGTTGATGGACCCTGAGCCCTGGAAGCGAGGAGCCCTGGGGAGACCCCTGCCAGCACCGGGATGCTTCAACTGCACCTGCTTCATGAGTCAGAAGGAGACTTTATAGACTGGTATCGGACATATGACTAATATCGGACTCAGGACTTTGAACTGGACTGGGTTGGGATGCTTTCTCAATGTCCCATTCCTCTTGTATATAAACCTTTTCCCTTATATCCGTATGCATGTCTATGAATTTGTTTCTCTAGTCTACCCGGACTCACACAGTTCCTGAGAGGCGAGGTCCCACCCGCATCAGCTCACGTCCTGGGTGGGGGGGCAGGGGTGGGGATGTTGTCAGGAGAGACCAGTCCGGGAGAAGCGCATCATCAAGTACTTGGTTAAGGAGCGGGCGGGGCAGTGAGAGAGAGGAAGGTCCTTTGCAAGGAGGGGTGGACACCATGGCTACAGCGAGGGACTCTGCTGGCCGAGGGCGGGGAGGGGTGACCGTGCGTGGGCACGGCTTCCGTCAAGGTTTTATAAAAACCCTGCCAACCCACTGCAGTCGAGTCCCTGCTGACTCCTTGTGACTCCATGGAATGGGACGCAAGCGCCCCTGGGGCTTCCTGAGACCGTAATTCTTTGTGGGAGTAGAAAGTTCAGCTTCCTCCCTTGGAGCAGCTGGTGGTTTTTGAACAGCTGAACTTGTGGTTTAGCAGGCCAACCGAGAACACGTGGCGCCAACCAGCTGCTCTACTCCAAGCCAGGGGGGCCCTGGGTGGTGCGAACAATAAAGCTACCTGACGCCGAGCAAAAAGGTCGGTGCTGTCCATCTACCCAGAGGTGCGCCCAGAGGCAGGGCTGGCGATGGGCTCCTGAAACGGCACGGCTTTGAAAACCCGATTCTGCTGCAGTTCTGCCCTGTCCCAGCAGGCTGCCATGAGTGGAGATGGATTCAGCCATCACCAGCAATCTGTATCTAGCTAGTCTATCCTTATCTATCTACCATATCTCCTCTCGCTCTCGCTCTCTCATTCTCTCTCTCTTACACACACACGTCAGCAGCCCACCTTCCCAAGGAACGACAGAACAAAGACCAAAGCGGGTGAAACCAGCGAAGAAAGCGGGGACCTTAGTCCCGAGGGTCCAGAAAAGGAGAGTTTTGAGGGAATGGCGGAAGCACTTGTGTGCCCCAACATTACCTCCGCTCCCTAGAAACAAAGAAGCTGCCCAGATGGACGAGGCAAGCATGAGGCTAAGTGAAACAAGTCCATCACAAAATGACAAAGCTGGGGCTGAGCCCCGGTGGCATCGTGGTTGTGCGCGGGACTGCGGCCCACTGGGACGGAGGTTCAATTCCAGCAGCGGGGCTGGGCCTCCTACTCCACCACCGGAGAGCAGTGATGCCCCAAAACAAAACAAACAAACAAACAAATGACAAAGCTGGTCTGGTCTTTCTGAAGTGAAACACTCCGGAGAGAAGATGCCTGGGGGTTAAAGTTGATCAGGGATTACCTAGGCCGGGAATGAGGGGAAAGGTGAATCGTGATAGTGGAGGGATGGAGGTTATGTTCACGGTCAGAGAAAATGCGGTAGGAGACCCCTGTTGTGACGGTCACAAAACCGATGTCACGGGAATTACACATGTGGGAAGCATTGCTTTGGGAAAATGTGTTCTCAATATGTTCTCAGAACACACGGTCCAGGAGTAGGTTATTCATCTCTTCAGGAAAAAGACAATCAAGATTTCAGCAAGCAAGCTTGTGTCATCTGCATACCACCGGTTGTTGCCAAGCCCTTCCTCCAGCCGACCTCCTGGGCTGACATCTGCTTTCTTTGAAGATCAAGACTTACCTGAGTCAGGTCAGGGTCTCTGGATGGCCTCATATGCTTGAGTGAAGCTGGGTCATGCCGACGGATGGGTGAAGCATTGGCACACGTGCACATTGGCGTGGGTGAAGACTGTGGAGCGTGCTATGGACGGACAGAAGACCGAACCACTCTGTCTTGGGAGAAACCTGAATGCTTCTTAGAAGCAGTGGTGACAAGACTGCTCGGGGACTTGGGACAGTGTCAGAAGGGTCCTGGGGCTAGGGCATTATGCTTGGTCAAGGGAAGGGCCAGTGGAATAGAGGAACATGAGGCAGTGGCTGCACAAGGGGGTTCCCATGACGATCAGGGTGAGTGAGGGTGGTGGGGGACCGGGCAGTGCTTTGTTTGGTGGTAAATGGCGGTGGAGTCTCCTGAGTGGGCACTGACTCAGGGGCCCCTAACCATAGCCACATCCACACAATGGGACATTATTCAGCCCCAGCCCAAGAGGAATAAAGACATGCCACAACATGGGTGAACCTTGATAACATGGTGCTGACGGCAAGAAGCCAGACACGTGATGTCATTCCTATGAAATGTCCCAAATGGGAAGGCGGGCCAGCAATCCTGAGCTGGGGAGCAAAGGGTGCTGGGGAGTGTGTGCTGAATGAGGGCAAGATTACTTTATGGGGCTGTGAGAATGTTCTGGAATGACACAGTAGTAATGATTGCACAAGACTGTCACTGCACTTCGGTGCTGAGTTTTGCATTTAACAACGGTTTGAATGAAAACAATATAGCACGTCCCTAAACAAATACAAACTCTTGATGTTCCTGTAACCATCTCTCTCCTTGGTGTCAATATGCCCAGTTGCACCATCTGGTGCCAATTTGGGACTTGAGAGGATTAAGAGTGAAGGGGTGGAGTCTAATCTGTCAACTGGATCATAGTGAGGCCTCTGTGTTGGCATGACCTTCTGAGAATTCTGGGAAATCCCGTATTCCTTCTTCGAGGCAGGAGACACTATTTCTCTCTCTGCTGACTCCCTGCAAGACATCCCTGAGGAGAAGCCACATGGACCTGCCCTGATGCAGCCCTGGATGCTGGAGAAGCCACGTGGAGATCCCTGCCAGTGCTGAGATGCTGACAATGCCACTGAATTCAGAGATTTTCTACCCACTGGCCTGTGACCTTCCTGCATTCAGTGTCATGACACATGTTTTCTGAGTCTGAAGAGGACTTTATAGATTGGTGTCGGGCCTATGGGCTAATATCAGACTGATGGGTTTGGACTGGACTGGACTGGGTTGGGATGCTTTCTAATGTATAATTTCCCTTGATATAAAACTGTCTTATACACAAATGCCTGTTCATGATTTTTTCTCTAGTCGACCTGGATGAGCACAGCCCTAAAGAAATCAAGAACAGGTTGAGCCCGGCGGCGTAGTGGTTGTTCTCGGGACTGCGGCCCACTGGGATGGAGATTCAATTCCAGCTCTACAGGAACAAAGGCTGGGCCTCCTACTCCCACCACCAGAGGGCAGTGATGCCCAAAAAACAAACAAAAAAACCCCAAACAATTAACAAAAGAAATCAAGAACAACGCACACCCATGTGTGCATGCCCACGTTCATCGCAGCAGCCCCCATCAAAGCCAAACGCTGGGAACATCACAAACCCCATCTGAAGAGGAGCGGCGTGAGCATGGTCTGGTCCACAAGCCCAGTGGCGCAGTCTCCCTCCCTTCCCTCCAGCCCCCTCTGACTCACAGAGAGTCGGTAGGATGGGGGGGAATTGCCCCACGAGGGTTTCTGAGGCCGTGGCTCTTTATGGGAGTAGAAAGTCTTGCTGGTCTCCCTGGGAGTGCCCGGGGGTTTTGAACTGCCGACCTTGCTGATTACAGCCCCACTCCGACGCTCTGCGCCACCCGGGCTCCTCCATGGGATGTCACACACATCCTTGAAACACAAGAAGGAATCCGCCCAACCCCTCGTGGCATGGAGAAAATTGGTCAAGCTCATCGAGGCAAATATATGGCGACAGTGTCACGATGAAGGGGAAAAAACGGGGCTTTCCCACCAAAGCAAAAGACTCTGATTACAACCAGGCCAGCGTCCAGGGGTGGAGGGGGACAGGGCTGTGGGGAAGGAAGGTGGTTGGGGAAAGGGAAAGAAACTACATAGGGGGGCTGAGCCCTGGTGGTGTAAGTGGTTGAGTCCGGGACTGCGGCCCGTGGGCTTGGTGGTTCAAATCCAGCGGCGGCTCTCAGGAGCAGCGCTGGGTAGCGCCCACAACCACCAGAGGGCAGTGATGCCCCCCCCAAAAAAAACACACCAGAAACTACATAGGTGTGTGTGTGTGTGTGTGTGTGTGTCACTGTTTTGATGATGTAGGCTGAGCCACCACATATTACTTTTGTCTTTGTATGTGTTCCATTCCAGAAATAAGAATCATGCATCCTGTTAAATGAAAGAAGAAGAAGAAGGGCCATAGCCTTAAAAAACTAAAAAACCCCAGATTCCGTACCCATCAGAGGCAGATGTTCATCTGGGTGGTTGTGCCAGAGGGCACGCAGAACTGACCTGGACTCAAGGCAGGTCACCAATAGTTAACCTGATGACAGGGTCCAACAGTCCCCAGCTCAAGAGACGTTTATTCCAGGAGTGTGGCAAAGCAGGGATTGAAGGAACCTCAACTCTCAGCGACACAGTCCATGGATTAGGGGTCCCACGGGTAGTGAAGCTTGCAAATCAAGGCAGAGGGAGAACAGGCTGGTCCAAAGATCCACGAGCAAAAGAAAATGGCGAGGCTTACCAAGTCATTTATATCGCCACCCTTCAATTGATCTCACATGTGTTCCTTGGCCACGTTGGCACAACAAACCTACCTATCACAGGGGCTTCCTCTTTTTCCCTGTCCTTCTAGTTACCAAGCACGATGTCCTTCGCCAGGCACTGGTCTCTCCCGGTAACATGTCCAAAGTACACGTGAGAGGAAATCTCGCCATCCTTGCCTCTAAGGAGCATTCTGGCTGTGCTTCTTCCAAGACAGATGTTTGGCCTTTTGGAAGTCCCGGGTACCGTTAAGATTCTTCACCAACAGCCATTGCTCAAACACTTCCTTATTCGGTGTCCAACTTTCACGTGCGTGCAAGGCAACTGAACATACCATGGCTTGGGTTGGGGGCACCTTCGTCCTCAAAGTGACCTCCTGGCTTTTCAACGCTTTAAAGAGGTTTTGTGCAACAGATGGATCCTTTGGTCTCTTGACTTCCATGAGCATTGATTGTGGACCCAAGCAAGACAAAATCCTGGACAACGTGAATCTTTTCTAGATTAGTCAAGGTCCAGTGGTGAGGACTTTGGTCCTCTTTACTTTGACCTGTCATCCATACAGAAGGCTGCAATCCTTGATCTGCTTCAGCAAGTGCTTCAAGTCCTCCCTTTCAGCAAGGAAGGAAGGGGCGGTCACATGCTTATGTTCATTTCATGATTGAGATGGAGGGGTGGAGTCTAGCCTGTTCATCTGGAGAGAGCCATGGAGGCCTCCGTGCGGGCCTGGCTTTCTCCTGAGACTTCTGGGAAATCTCACGATGTTTCCCTCATGGAGATGAGAGGCTCTCTCCCCAGTTGTTGGGAGTCAGTCTCTGAGACACCGAACGATGGACAAGACAAGATGGCAGCGTCCGAGGAGCTGGAGGAGCCGGAGGAGAAGCCACAGGGCCTTGCCCTGATGGAGCCAGACCTCTGAAGCTGGGGAGACCCCTGCTGGCGCCGGAACAACCAGCATCCCAGCAGCGCAGGAGTCACCTCAGTGGGGCAAACAGGCAGGTCATTGGTAGGCTGCTGAACCAGCAGCTCCTTCAGTGACACAGATTGTGCCCATAGCAGCAAGAGCATGTCTGATACAGCCTTTTCTCTGGGGGCATCTCAGCTTCTGTGAATTGCTGGCTCGGTCCACCTCCCCTGCTGCGTACTCCTCTACAGCCTAGCTTCTGGAAGTTGGTCTGGGGTCCAATTTCCTGGGCCTCAATGGGCAGCATGGAAAAACAGCAGGTCCTCAGGCCTCACCCAGAGCGACTGAGTTAGAACCTGCAGTTTAAGGAGAGCATACGTGCTGCACACTGGCACACTGTGGCAGACGGCGACGTGGGTGCCCTTTGATGAGCCATTGCTTATTTATTTGTTTGTTTATTTTATCTTTTTTTGTTTGGGGGCATCACTGCTCTCCGGCGGTGGGAGGAGGAGGCCCAGCCCCACTGCTGGAATTGAACCTCCGTCCCAGTGGGCCGCAGTCCCGCGCACCACCACGACGCCACCAGGGCTCAGCCCTGTTTATTTTATCTTTTTATCGGGGGCTTATGCAACTCTTCTCACAATCCATCCATCCATCCATTCATTGTATGTCAAGCACATTTGTACATTTGCTATCTTCAACCTTCTCAAAACATTGTCTTTCTACTTAAGCTCCTCATTTTTCCTCTCCCTCCCAGCTCCCCCCTCCCTTATGAACCCTTGCTAATTTATAAATTATCATTATTTTGCCGTATCTTACACTGTCTGATGTCTCCCTTCATCCACTTTGCTGATGTCTGTACCCCAGGAAGGAGGTTATAGGTAGATTGGTTCCTCCTTTCTACCCCACCTTATGCCCACCCTCCCAGCATCGGCACTCTGATCACCAATCGCGGTATTAGGAAATTTGAGAACCACTGCTCTAAGACTTTTCCTATTTATTTATTTATTTATTTTATTTTTATTTTTTTGCTCTAGGACTTTACATGGGCTGCTCTCCTGCTATCCTTCCCAACAAATCGAGCTCCTATGCATGCTTCAAGACCCGCCTCAAATGTCCCCTTGGCTCCCAGGTTTCCCTGACCTTGGGCCTTGCACTTTAGGTTAGAGTTGTGGAAATGTGTCTGCTGTGTTCTGAAACCTTTGAGGGTCTGGAAGCAGACTATCGCCTCCCTTCAGTCTGAGAGCCTGGCGTCAGAAATGGCTTGTCGAGCGACCATTTTGTGGAGTGGAAAGCAGGACAGGGCTCCCCTCCCCTGGGTTGGACCCTGCTATTATAGCAAGGGGGGGGGGCCCTCCTCCAGGCCTGCTTGGCTGGTTCGGGCTTGTGGTGGCCCTACTGGCTGGTCGGGGCATTTTCTTGGTCAAGACACAGTAGGAAGATGGTGACTGGTGCTAGTCTCATTGAGAGAGGAGTTGCAGGAGATGCTGGTCCTGGTGGGACTTTGGGGAGATTGTCAAGGATCCTGGGGGGTTAGCCTTGCATTGGGACTCCAGGCTCCTAACTCCTGGCCCCAGGAGTCCCAGCACCATGCTCGGCTTCTCCCGCCAGAGCCAGCTAGTTAAAGCGCGCCCTCCAGTGGCCACTGGGGCCACTTCTTGTGTTCCTCCAACTAAGGAGATTCCATTTTTCACAAGAACCTCAACGGACTATTTCGTCATTGTTGACTGAGTTGAAATTGAGGAGCCGGGGGTAAGGGGTGGAGTGTGTTCCGAGTTGGACTGCTCACCAGGAGGTCAGCGGATCAAACTCCCCAGCGGCTCCCGAGGAGAAAGAGGGAGCATTCCCATTAGGATGTCCGGTCTTGGAGACACAAGGGCAGGTGGACTCTGTCCAGTAGGGCAGCTGCGTCAGAGTCCACTAGATGGTGGTGAGTCCGGTTTGGAGTATGGAGCAGAACGCGTTCTCCCAGGGGTCCGTGCACGCTGGTCAGGGGAGAGAAAAAGCAGCAGAAGTCGTTGCTTAGACCGAGGATTGTACAGCAGGCTGTATGTGTATCAGCTCACCGGAGAGCCTGAGAGGATGGGATGGCAGTGTGAGAGCCCCCCTCAGGAACAGGATTATCCAGAAACTGTGGGACGTGGGCACCTGTGGGTCCGAATTCAATACGGTTCACATTCGCCATTCTCACCCAGCCACCGTGTGTGTGTGTGTGTGTGTGTGTGTGTGTGTGTGTGTGTGACTGTTGCGTCCTTTCACAGATGAGGAGACTGAGGCTGGAGTGCACAGGCTCCTTTTCCTTTCAGCCAAGGACATGATGTTGCCCCCACAACGTGCGAGGAAGGGAATAAGGATGGGGTTGTATTGGGTTAGGTGCTCTGGAACAGATTCTGATTCATACCAACGGTGTCAGTTTCATGATTGGGAGTGTAGGGGTGGAGTCTGGCCTGTCCATCTGGAGAGAGCCAATGAGACCTCTGTGTGTGCATGGCTTTCTCCTCTGAGATTTCTGGGAGGTCTCGTGATATTTCCCCAGCGGAGATGAGAGACTTAGAAGCGTCTCTTGGAGACGCTCTACCGACAAGACCACGAGGCAGCACGCTGACAGACCCTGAATCCTGGAGACTGGAGGAGCTGGAGGAGAAACCACATGGGCTTGCCCTGAGGGAAGCAGACCTCTGAAGCCAGAAAAGCCACATGGAGACTCCTGCCAGCGCTGAGATGCTTCTACCGCCACTGGATACACAAGACTGCACTCACTGGCGGTGATTGTCCTGGCGTCATTGCATGTGCCTCGTGAATCTGAAGAAGACTTTATAGACATATGGCCTAATGGGCTATGGGCTACTATCAGACTTGTGAGTTTGGACTGGACTGGGATTGGGATGCTTTCTCAATGTCCCATTCCTCTTGTAGATAGACCTCTCCCTTATATATAATATATGCGTGTTTATGAATTTCTCTAGTCTACAGACTCACACACCGACCCTTTGTGAAGCAGAGTGGGACGCTGCCCGATCCCGCACCACCTGCACCCTGGCTCAGAGGATGCCGTCCACTGTTGGAGTCATGGCGACAACCCATCTTGTGGGGGGTGTCCTCTTTTTTGCTGGCCCTCTCCCTTACCAAGCTGGATGGATGTCCTTCTCCGGGGTCCGGTGTCTCCCGTTATCAGGTCCAACCTACGTGAGACAAAGTCTCGCCAGCCTCCCCTGTCAGGAGCAAGCTGGCTGCACTTCTTCCCGGACATCTGTCCGTTCATTTGACAGTCCACAGGACCTTCCGTACTCTTCTCCAGCAGCGGAATTCTTCCTTACTCGTGGTCGGGTTTTCCCACGCACGCACGGGAGGAGACGACGGAAAGTAGCCTGGCTTGGGTCAGGCACACCCTTGTCTTCCAAGTAAGGGATCACACAGGGAGGGAGGAAGGCTTATTCTGCAGACCTCACCACCTCGCTTGCTGAAAGTGAGGAGAACTCAGAAAGCTTGCCGAGGGAGAACAAGCACGGCAGCCTTCTGTAGGGGCTACCCGCAGTGGAGAGAAAACCAGAATCCCCACGCCTGGACCGACAGGTACCATCACGGTGAAAGGCATAAAGATGGAAACTGTCCGGGAGTTTCGTCTTGCCTGGGAATGTAGTGGTGACGCGCGGGACTGCGGCCCCGAGGGGTGGGAGTTTGAAAGCACCCACAGCTCCGCAGGAGAAGACGGGGGAGTTTCTGCACCTGCGTGAACAGGGATGGTCTCCACATGGACGGACGGGAACCCCCCTGGCGCTGAGTCCGCATTCACTCTGGGTCCAGTTTAGAAGCAGCAGTAAGGACATCAAAGGACGGATTGCATCAGGCCCGTGGGGGGGCTGCAACAAATTACACCCCCCCCCCCAAAAAAAAAGAAAGCTGGCTTCTGATCCCCAGACCCCCCAGGAAGCAGGAGCCGTGTTATTCCACGAGAGCAGTAACGTATCGAAGGGTCTTGTGAAATACACGCGTCTTTGGGCGCAAGGAGAGAATGACAATGGCAACCGTGGCCTGTGCCCCCATGAATAGCACTTTCTGGAGGCGCCCTGGTTTCACACCGAGAGCGATCTGTATGGTCGGAAGTTTGAAACCACCCGCAGCTCCGAGAAAGACTGCACTTTCTACTCCTGTAAACGGTCTTGGAGCCCCCCCACTCTGAGTGACCGGAAGGCAGTGAGTTTGGTTTGGTTTGGCCTGAGCCGGGTGGGAGAGGGAGGAGGGTCGCCCGAGAGGGCGGGCAGCGCGGGTGATCATTTTCAGGCCCCAGGTCAACTTTTTAAAGCAGGGCCCGGCAGGGTTTATGAAAAATGCAACAGGGCTGAGCCCCGGTGGCGTAGTGGTTGTGCGCGGGACTGCGGCCCACTGGGACGGAGGTTCAATTCCAGCAGTGGGGCTGGGCCTCCTACTCCCACCGCCGGAGAGCAGTGATGCCAAAAAAAAAAAAAAAAATGCAACAGCTCCGGGTCACGGGATCTGCGGTGGGGGTGGGGCCGGAGCCTGGGGCGCTGCAGGGGTAATCATCCTGCCCCACCTGACGACCAAGCACCACAGCGGCTCGTGCATCTGAACGGCAGCGGCCGAGCCTCGAGCACGACGCCCCAGAGGATCTCGGGATGAGCCGAGGCTGACATCTCGCCGCCGCCGCCCGGCAGCATCTGCGCACCCACTTCCATTCTGCAGGAGGCCAGGCCTTGCTGACCTCAGGGCGGGCAGCGCCATTCCAGGTCCAGGCCACGCCCCCTCTCCCGCCCTCCGCTAACCTTCCCACCAATCACAGCCTAGGCTAGTCTATGATGTCACCATCGGCCAATCAGAACCCTTCCCCCGGATGAGGATGGCATTCCAAGGCCTCAGAGTCCTTTTTCCACTGTGGAACCTGAGACCGTGGGAGGCGCGCCCCAGGCCGGTGCCAGGGCCAATTAGAACCCAGGATGTTTAACTAGTCTAATGCTCTCGCACAGCGGCCGACCCTTCCATGCCTGGCTCCTGGTTCAGGGCCCTCGCTCCAACCCCCACCCCCCAATGCCTCAAAGACAGGGAAAGGGCAGTGCCCCCAAACTCTAGGTTTTTGGGGCCACCTGACATGGCAGGATCTGTGGTGGAGAGAAAAGGAGGTCTGGTCCCACAACGGTTAAGCGTTCTGCGGGGTTTGAGACCGCAGGAGAGAGACCCGGCTCTCTGTTCCCAGAAAGATCCAAACCCCAAAATGAAACTCACCTCCATCAGGTGGATTCATAGTCAGCTGACAGGGCAGAGTTGGGCTAGCTCTGTGGGTTCCCGAGTCTGTAATTCTTTTTTAAATTTCTATTAAGTTTTTTTAAAAATCATTTTATTGGGGGCTCATACAACTTTTATCACACTCCATCCATCCATCCATTGTATGCCAAGCACATTTGTACATTCGTTGCTCTCATCATTCTCAAAATATTTTCTTTCTACCTAAGTCCTTGGTATTAGCTCCTCCTTTTTCTACTCCCTCCCCCCTCCCATGAACTCTTGATAATTTATAAATTATTATTTTGTCAAAGCGTACACTGTCGGCTGTCTCCCTTCGCCCACTTCTTTGTTGTCCATACCTCAGGGATGAGGTTATATGTAAATCCTTATTATTGGTTTCCCCTTTCTACCCCACCTTCCCTCCACCCTCCCAGTATTGCCACTCTCACCACTGGTCATAAAGGGATCATCTGTGCTGGATCCCCCATGTTTCTGGTTCCTCTCTGTACCAGTGTACAACCTCTAGTCTAGCCAGATTTGTAAGGTAGAATTCAGATCATGATAGTGAAAGGGAGGAAGCATTTAAGAACTAGAGGAAGGTTGCATATCTTACTGTTGCTACGCTGTGCTCTGACTGGCTGATCTTCTCCTTGCGACCCTTCTGTAAGGGGATGTTGCTTCCCCTGCAGGTGGACTTTGGGTCCCCTTTAGCTCTCCCTCATTTATAATGATATATATATTTTTAGTTCTTTGATGCCTGATACCTGATCCCTTTATGGGAAGAGAAAGTCTTGTCCTTCTCCTGTGCAGTGGCCAATACAAAACCCTATGTGATATTTCTGTCACATGGGATCGCTCAGAATCGAAAATCAACTCCACGTACCTTACAACATATAGAAGGGTGGTGGTGCCCAGAACCCCAGCCCTCGTCGCAGTAGAGTCCCTCCCTCCCTCGCCACCCCACCTTTCGGAAGGAATTAGAGGGCATGGGCTATCATGCTGGCTGCCCATGAGCAGATTATGAGGAGGGGCTGGGACAAGGGCCCCTTTGTGGAAGCCCTAGCTTAAGGAGTCAAGTGACCGCCGAGCACACCCACACTGGAACAGGGCTTGGCCCCAAAGCACAGTCACCAACCTGAAGACCCCAGAAGGTGGCCCCCAATCCAGCGACCGGACCTTTTATGGGATCCCAGACCAGCTAGAGCCCCATCTGTGAGTAGGGGTTACCCAGGTGGGCTGGGGCTTTGGATGTCTTTCCACATATGTGACAGAGACACCCAGGCAACATCTTTGCAGGAAGGAGCACCTGTATGTCTATGCAAAGGCCCTGTGGTGGGAAGGAGCCTGGTGTGCACCAGGTTAAGAGCAACAGCCAGTGAGGCAGCCTCAGAACAGGCAGGGGCGGGGTGGTGGTGGTGGGCACCCATCATTTCAATAAAGGTTTGGGGGGCAGTTCTGGCCTGTCCGATAAGGTTGGTTCGTGTCAGAATTGACTGAATGCAGTGGGTGCCTCTTGGTGTCGTCTGCCGTTGAATTGATTCTTATACACAATGACCCGTGTGACTGAGTCAAATTACTCCCGCCCCCCCATCCCACCCCCAGCTGTAATCTACACAGAGGCAGGCCACCAGACCTTTCTCCCGAGAGACTGCTCGGTGGGTCTGAACCACCAGCTTGCTGGTTAGAACACAAGAACGTGACCATTCTGACACCAGGACTTCTCTCTCTCTCTCTCTCTCTCTCTCTCTCTCTCTCTCTCTCTCTCTCTCTCTCTGTAAACTCATTTGTCTTCGTTTTTGCCGTGGTTGTGGAGGGTATGACGGAGTGTTTCCCCTTGTACATTGGTCACATTTACGAGGGTTGACCCTAGTCTTTTCTCTCTTTTTCCGAATTGTGCCTCTCCCATTCCCATGAACGCGCTGCCCCCTACATTCCCTGACTCTGTGTTCCACTGGCCGTTGTCAACGCAGTCCCACAGAGACAGCTCTCGGGAGGGCTTCAGGACGTTTTTTATCGGATACCTCCTATGAAAACCCAGCAGATGTTTCCACTCTGAGGAGAGGACCGACAGTAAGCAAGAATACCTCCGGTATCGTCTAATTTCAAGCTGTGCGTTGGACAAAACCAGGCAAGGTGGAGGAGTCAGCATGTGCCGGTGGCTGGGGGTGGGGAAGCCGGGGACATCCTCTTTGACATGACCTTGTTTGTGGGGAGATTGTGCTTGAGGCAGGAGCCTCGGGTCTGAGGCCACCATCCAGGAAACCCTATTTGATTAGCTCCCGTGGCCAGGTTCCGTTCTGGGCACGGAGGAGGTGGCAGTGGGCAAGGCTGACCTGTCATCTCCTTCTTATGAATTGTTTCAGGGGGGTTGGGGAGCTTAGGCAGCTAATGAATGAGATGGGCTCAAAATACCACCCTGTTCAGAGGATCCCTGGGTCGTGGGGGACACTGCTGTCCCTGCTTCCTTTTTTTTGGTTAAGAACATTTTATTGGGGGCTCTTACAGTTCTTATAATAATCCATACATCAGTTGTACCAAGCATATTTGTACCTATGTTGCCGTACTTATTCTATAAACATGTACTTTCTTTTTTTTTTTTTTAAATATTTACTTTTTAAGGCATCACTGCTCTCCGGTGGTGGGAGTAGGAGGCCCAGCCCCACTGCTGGAACTGAACCTCCGTCCCAGTGGGCCACAGTCCCGCGCACAACCATTACGCCACCGGGGCTCAGCCCTAAACATGTACTTTCTATATGAGTCCTTGGTATCAGCTCCTTTCCCCCTCCCTCCTCATGACCCCTTGATAAATTATAAACTATTATTATTTTCATGTCTTAACACTCACTGCTATCTCCCTTCCCATTTCTGTTGTTTGTCCCGTGTGTGTGTGTGTGTCTGTGTGTGGTGTGGTGTGGTTATATGTCCATGATTGTCATCCATTCCCCTCCCTCTTCTCCCCTTCCCTCTATCATCCCGGTATCATCCCATTTCTGTTCCTGAGGGCTTTATCTGACCTGGATTCCTTGCATCTTGATTCTTATCTTGAGTACCTATGTACATGTTCCAGCCTAGCCCATTCTTAAAGGCAAGATTGGGGTCATGATAGTGGGGGTGGGGTGGGCTGGGGTAAGGATGCCTCCAGGAGCCAGAGGAATATTGTGTTTCATAGGTGCTATACTGTGCCCTGGTTGACTCACCCCTCGTGACCCTTCTGTGAGGGCATGTCCTATTGTCTGCAGGTGGATTTGGGGTCACTGCTCTGACTTCCCTCATTCTCAGCAATGTGTTTTTTGTTTGTTTGTTTTGGGTTTTCTGATGCCTGTTACCTGATCCCTTTGACACCTCGTGATCGGGCTTGTACGCTTCTTCCCTGACAGCTTGCTGCTTCTCTGCTAGATGGCTGCTGGTTTAACTTCAAGCCTTAACGACCCCAGACACTGTATCTTTTGATAGCCGGACACCATCCACTTTCTTCACATTTGCTGTGTACCATTTTGTCTTCAGTGATTATGTTGGGAGGGTGAACATCGCAAAAGGCTAGGTTGTTACCACAATGTGTTCTTGTGTTGAGGGAGGGCTTGAGCAGAGGCCCAAGGTCCCTCCTCTACCTCAGTGTAGTGCCATGTAAAAATATGAATAATTAATATATGTATAGAGCTGAGCCCTGCGGCCCACTGGGTTGGAGGTTCAAATTCAGCAGCAAGGCTGGGCCTCCTACTCCCACCACCAGAGGGCAGTGATGCCCCCAAAACAAAAAAAAAACCAAAATAAATATATGTATAAACATAGGCCAATACCTTTAGTCTAATGAATTACTATATTTACATATGTATACACCTATGCTTTTATCTGTAGCCATAGCTGTGCTTTCCTCTGTTTCCCTTTACTTTTCTCCTGCCCCACCAGCACACTGGTCTTTCTTCTCTTAGTGCCTCCTCAGCTTGATTGTTGCTGCTCCAGCACCCCCAGGATCTCTACATCCTCCTTATTGCTGATTTTAACTCCCTAGTTGTTCCCGTCTTTGGTGTTCCTGCTCACCACTCCCTTCCCCCCACCACCTCTTCCCCACAGGTCCCTCTGGAACTGACGGTCCCGGTTCCATTGCTTTCTCCTGGGGCTGGCTTCCCATGCCTATATGCTACTTTTCTCTGTCCAGCAACAGGAGTGCGGGCAGTGACTGTACCTGGATGCCTTCTTTTTCTGTTTTTTGTTTGTTTTTTGGGGCATCACTGTCCTCTGGTGGTGGAAGTAGGAGGCCCAGCCTTTGCTCCGTGGAGCTGGAATTGAACCTCCATCCCAGTGGGCTGCAGTCCCGCACACAACCGCTATGCCACCGGGGGCTCAGCCCATGGATGCCTTCTTGACTTCTTCTCCGGCACTTCCTTTCATGGACGAACTGAAGGACCCTCACAAGGAAGAGGCCCCGCCGCAGGGGGTGGGCTGGTAGTGCGGAGGTGCCACGGAGTTGGTTCTAATCAGAGTCGCTGTGTGTACCACGGAAGGGGGCACAGCCCAACCTGGGCCCTGCTCACAACCGTTGTCACGGGCAAGCCCACCGTGGGAGCCACCACATCCATCCGTCTTGTCGAGCCCGTCCACTGTGCCAAGCAGGCGGCCCTTCTCCAGGGACCGGTCTCCCTGAGCACATGTCCAAGGTGCGCGAGATAAAGTCTTGCCATCCTAGCCTCTAAGGCGCACTCGTGGAGACGCTCCCAGGGCAGATTTGTTTGTTCTTTTGGCAGCCCGTGGTGTGTTGGCTATTCTTCACCAATACCGTACGTCCAACGCATCGATTCTTCTTGGGTGTCTATTCCGTGTTCAGCTTTGACACGCATATGAGGCAACTGGAAATACCATGGCTCGGATCAGGCGTGCCTCAGGCCTCAAAGTAACATCCTTGCTTTTCCACACTTGAAAGGGATCTTAGGCAGCAGGCTTACCTAAGGCTTCACGTCGCCGCCGCCGCGTTTCTTGACTGCTGCTTCTACGAGCATGGCTTGTGGATCCCAGCAAGGCACAAGCCGTGTCAACTTCGACCTTGGCTCCTTTATCATGATGCCGCCTCTTGGTCTGGTTGTGAGGCTTTGGGGTTTCTTTATTCAGTTGTGACCCCTCCTGGAGGCTGCCATCCTTGATTTTCATCAGCCAGGGCATTGGGTCCGCCTCACTTTCAGCAAGCCAGGTCGAGTCATTTGCCTGCTGGAGGCCGTTACTAAGCCTTCCTTCTATCCTGCTGCCTCCTTCTCCTGTGTATTATTCCACCCCGTGGGTGGGGCAGCCCATTAATGCCTTGACCGCCAATGCTAAGGATGGAGGTTTGAGTCCACCCTGTAGTGCTTGGCACGAAAGATCCGGCTGCCTCATCGGATAAAAATTGTGCAACGCATGTCTGCTCTCTGACACGCATGCGTGATATTAACTCATCAACACCTGGGAGCTACGTTCTCCTGCCCAAGACTGTGGGTGGCCTCTCCCTGGGTGGCCACCTCCCACGGGGGTCGGAGCAGCATGGCCTTCATGACTTCTGCTGTCCACTCCCGGGGTCCAGACAGGGGCGATGAGGCCCGGAGCAGGAAAGGGGCTGGGTATGACCACTGAGCCTCAGACTGCCTCTGATCAAGGCCCCTCCCAGTGCCTCCTCAGCATCCTTGTATGTCTGTCCCCCAGGCCCCAGGCCCACCTGCCGGCAGCCCAGAGCCTGGCTATGACCGTGACTTACACAAGCAAAGTGGCGAATGCCCACTTGGGGTCCTTCTCCCGCCTGCTGCTGTGCTGGCGGGGCAGCATCTACAAGCTTCTCTACGGCGAGTTCCTCATCTTCCTGCTCAGCTATTACTCTATTCGCCTCATCTACAGGTGCGGGGCTGAGGTGCGGGGGGTGGGGGGTGGGGCGCTGAGTTCCTAGGAGGGGCCTCCCAGCCAGCCTGAGGACCCAGGGGTCTATCCCAGTGCAGACCAGCGGGAGTCCCTCTGCACTCCTGGTTGCCAGGCAGGGGACCCAGCTCAGGCTGTAGCAGTGGGCGAGCCAGGAGGGTCCCAGGCAGCAGAGGCAGCCCACCTGGGAACCTTAGCTAGCGGGCCAGCGTACAGCCACAGGCAGCCCCTCACAGTGGACACACGTCTCTACATGCCTCCCAGGCTGGCCCTCTCAAGTGACCAGCAGCTGCTGTTTGAGAAGGTGGTTTTATACTGCGAAGACTCCATTCAACTCATCCCCATATCCTTCGTGCTGGGTGAGCTCCCTTTCCCCTTCCCTGGACCCTAGGGCAGACAGAGCACTAGGCTCCTCAATTTCAAGGTGAAGAGTGCTGCTATCTCCCCTATTGTCCCTCTGGCTTCCCCTTGTCTTCAGTTTGGGTGCAAGCCCCCCCCCACTCCCCAGCTCCCCTCACTCTTTCCTGGTCTCGAGGTCTCTGGCAAGGTCCTCAGTGGGTCACCAGGGGCTAGGGGGTGAAGGCCAACTCAGGAAACCATGGTGACTGCAGTGAGGGGGACTGACATTAGACGCCCCTTAGACGCCCATGATGCTGCGGCTCTCTCTTCTGCGAGTAGTCCCAGGAGGGGGTTAATAAAGAGTCTCTGAGCAGGAGGGGAGGCAGGTCGGCCCGGGCTAGAGAAGCTTTGAGATTACGGCGTCTCCAGGCGCAGCCTTCCGGGGTTGGGGCTGGGCCCGTGGGGAAAGCGAGGCGCCTCCGGGGACGCTGGGTTCTGGCCGCAGCCTCGCCCCTGGGTCCCTCCCGCCCAGGCTTCTACGTGACGCTGGTGGTGACTCGCTGGTGGAACCAGTACGAGAGCCTGCCGTGGCCCGACCGTCTCATGAACCTGGTGTCCAGCGTGGTGGAGGGTAAGGACGAGCACGGGCGGCTGCTGCGGCGCACGCTCATCCGCTACGCCAACCTGGCCAGCGTGCTCATCCTGCGCAGCGTCAGCGCCGCCGTCTACAAGCGCTTCCCCAGCACTGGGCACCTGGTGCAAGCAGGTGGGCGGGGCGGCGGGAGGGGCGGGGCGGTGGCCGCACGGAGGTGGGCGGGGCCAGGGTGGGGCCGACTCCTGGGAGCCGGATTGGGCGAGGCAGAGTCATGTGTCAGGAAGGGGGGGCGGGCCAAGCACCTACCCTCGGTGGGTTGGCGGTGGAGGCCCGGATGAGGCCCCTTCAAGGCTTAGGGGAGTGGCCGGGACTGCAGCGGTGGCCCTTCCCCCCGGCTCTCTCCCGCCGGGCCTTCTGCCACCTTGGGATTCGTCGCCCTGCGCTCTCCCTGATCTCAAAAAGCACAAAATAAGCAACCCTGCCATCCGGTTAATTCTGATTTATAGTGACCCGATGGGAGGGGGTGGACCCGCTTCTCTAAATTCGTGTGGACTCTACCGAAGTACCCTGCCTCGCCATTCTCCTGGTAGGTGTAGCGGATGGTTTCAAACACCGCACCTTGTGGTTAGCAACCCCAATCTTAACCACTACACTACCAGAGCTCCTCTGCCTGAGCTGCCCCCAAACTAGGAGGACTTCTCCCAGTGCTCCGTCTGTCCCAGCCGGCAGTGTTGAAAATAAGTTGACCGAGGCACTGGAGGTCCCAGTGGATTCCCCACCTGCAAGCCACCCCGCCCAAGACCCTCTCGGCTGCACCCCACAGGCTTTATGACACCCGCGGAACACCAGCTCTTAGAAAGCCTGGAAGGCGCGCACAACAAGTTCTGGGTGCCCTGGGTGTGGTTCGCTAACCTGTCGGTCAAGGCCTGGAGAGGTGGTCGCATTCGGGACTCGGTGCTGCTCCAGAGCCTGCTGAATGTGAGCCCCCCAGTACCCTACCCCAACCCACGGGGCAGGGGGGGGGACGTGGGGTAATTTTCAACTCAGTTTCCCACCCTTGCACGCAAAATTCCCTCCAGTCTCTGCTCTGCGTGGGCCCAGGAGGTGTTGGTTTCTTATGGGGGTTACAGAGAGATTCAGGGTGCTGCCCAGGGCCACACAGGCAGGCAGGGTGGTGAGCCCCAGGCCCTGGAGCCTGGGAAGAGCTAGCGCAGAGTCTAGGAGGGCAGGTGGTGGTCTGAGATGAGCCCTCCCTTCTGTCTCCATAGGAGATGAACTTCTTACGCTCACAGTGTGGACAACTTTATGCCTACGACTGGATCAGTGTCCCGTTGGTCTACACGCAGGTGAGAATGTGTCCAGGGAGATGTCCCTTTGGGATACTGAGATGCAGCACTCAGAGAGCAGCCCGCCAGGACAGACACAGCTGGCTCCCAGGTGGCTCACCAGGGAATCGCGAAGGCCCAGGTCCTCCAGATCCAGGTTCCTGCTGGGTCCAGCCCCACTGAGGTGGCCTGATCAACCCCCATTTTATGGAGGCAATGACAGAGAGTCTAGGTCCCCCGAGCGTGAGAGGGAGCCCAAGGCTGTGGTTTCCGGCCAGGGGGGATTCTTCACTACACTCGCTGCCCGTCTCGTCGTCTTCCTGCCAGGTGGTGACAGTGGCCGTCTACAGCTTCTTTGTGGCCTGCCTGATCGGGCGTCAGTTTCTAGACCCAACCAAGGCCTACCCTGGCCATGAGCTGGACCTCTTTGTTCCTGTTTTCACATTCCTGCAGTTCTTCTTCTATGCAGGCTGGCTGAAGGTGAGGCTCCCGGGCAGAGGCTGGGCTGGACTGCCTTCAGCTGTGGGTGAGGCCAGAGGGGGCACGGCCAGCAGCTGCCCAGAGTGAGAGGATTGGAGGTGGAGGATGGATGGCCAAGGAAAAACCTACTGGTTTGACCCTTAGGACAGATTAGAACTGCTTTATCGGGTTTCTGGTTGGGTTGGTCTTTACGGAAGCAGACTGTCTCATCTTGCTCCAGAGGAGGGGCTGCTGGGGTTGAACCCATGACCTTGCGGTTCACAATCAGATGCTTCATCCATGGTGCCACTAGAACAGCGTTGACAGCCAGGGATGTTAAGTGCCATCGAGTCAGTTCTGATGCATACTCACTCTGTACAATAGTGGGAAGCCAGACTGGGTCCTCACAGTTGTTCTTATGTTGCATCCATCTTGTTGAGGGCCGTCTTTTTGGCAAGCAGGATGGGTTTTCTCCAGGGACCGGGCTCACGATGCCCAGAACACGTGAGACACATTCTCACCCTCCTCGTTTCTAAGGATCCTTCTGGCTGTACTTCTTCCAAGACAGAGGTGGCAGTCCCGGGCACTTTCACCATTCTTTGCCATCACCATCATTCAAATGCGTGGATGGCTCTTCACTGTTCCTTCGTCCACGTCCAACGTTCACATGCATGGGAGGCCCTGGGAAAGACCACGGCTTGGGGCCAGACCCACCTTAGTCTTCACAGTAACAGTCCTGCCCTTCAATACTTAAAAGAGGTCACGGGCAGCAGAATGACCCAAAGCGGTGCATCATTTTCTCTCTTGACTGCTGCTTCAAAAATCTCTCGGTTTGGGGTCTTCTTTACATTGTGTCGCAATCCCTCCTGAAGGCTTGGAAATGACCTTCGTCAGTCAGCGCCCCAAACATCCACTGTGGATCCATGCACGATGAGGTCTGTGACTTCAGTCTTTGACTGTTTGCCATGTCGCCTGTTGGCCCAACTTTGAGGTTCGGGTCTTCTTTACATTCAGTCGCAAACCCTCCTGAAGACTGCAGGGCTGCCATCATCGTCAGTCAGTGCTGCAAGACCTCCTCACTTTCAGTAAGCAAGGCTGTGTCATCCACCTATGACGGCTTGTTAATGAGCCTCTCTCTAATCCTGATGGCGCCTTTTTCATATAATCCAGCTTCTCTGATGATTTGCTCAGCACACAGACTGAATAAATATGGTGAGAAGCTGCAACCCAGACACATGCCTTTCCTAATTTTAAACTGTTCCCTTGTATCTTTCCAACAGCAGCTGGTAAAGGCAGGGTCTCAGATGTGGAGGGAAGGGGCTGGACGCTGGAAGAGTGTCAATGTTTCTAGTCTAGACTTTCTTCCACTAGGAAGAAACTTTGAGACTCAAAGAGGAGAAAGAAGGGGCCTTGCTTGTGGCTGGTGTCTGATCCCCAGCCCTATTCCCCACCCCTGCCCCAGGCTGGAAATTTAGCAGCAAGACTTAGGAGACCCCCTGCCAGTCAGACCATTCTTCACAAATTTGCCCGAATTAGGGGTGGGTGTGGGCGGGAGAAGGCCTAGGCTAAGAAAGACAGAGGCAGGTCTGGGCGTCTCTTCACCAGTCCCAGTGAGCCCCTCTCTGGCCCTAAATCGGAGCCTTTATTGCTGTCAAGTAAACCTTAGATGGCTACCTACGAGGTCAGTGGTTCAAGCCCAGCAGCAGCCCTGCAGGAGAGAGATGAGGCTGCCTGCTCTGGTAAAGATGTGCCGCCTCAGAGAGACTCGAGGGTGTTGCTGTGAGTGGAGATGAACCCGAAGGCAGTGGGTCTTATGTAGTAAAGGGAATTCCTGGGTGGCACAGTCAGTGAAGCGCTCGATGATGAGGTGCCACGTTCAAAGGCACCTGGAAAGACAGGTCCAGCCGTCCGCTTTCCAAGGGTCACAGCCTTGAGTACTTGCACAGGAGGGGTTGCCACACAACTAACCAGCCAACCGACAAACAAGAGCTTCGTAACAGACTGTCGGGGGTGGGAGTTTGGGGTTTTTTTTCTGGGGTTTTTCTGTGCTAGCTAACCTTGAGGTTGGCAGATCAAATCCACCCAAGGGTACCACAGAAGAAAGGCTTGGTGACCAGCTTCTGAAGGACACAGCCTCCCAAGCTAGAAGGAGCAGTGTCTCCCTCTCACCTGGGGGCTGACCCTGAGCCAGAATGGACTGGCGGCAGGGGTGGTTCTCTGATGAGTCAAGCCCTGAGGTTAGCTGAACCCCCATGCCCCACCCTTCTGGAAGGCACCCCTTTGTCTCACTCCTGGGGCGTGTTGGGGAGATAGCCCACTTCCAATCTACTGGAAGACTAAGTCAGGGTCCTCTCCCTGCTTGCCCTCCCCCCATTCCTTCCCTCCGCCCCCTCTCTGCTGGTCTTCTAGTTATTGTTTGTGAGTGCGGGGTGGGCACTGGGGTGCTGCCATCTCTCCCTCCTGTCTGCATGCCATGCACACAGCCTGGCCTCTCCCTGCCTCAGGGATCTTGGGTTTTTTGTTTTTATCGGCCAAACCAGATCCTGCCCCTTGCTGCTGGACATTCCCCAGTGGTGCCCCCATGACCTGCAAGGTGTCCCCTGTCCCCTGGGCACCTCTGCAGGAATTTGCCAGCTATCAGAGATTAGTGCAGAGGAAGTTTCCTGCCTGGACCTCCCTGCAACCCTGGCAAGCCTCAGCATGACACCTCTTAGGAGACCATGCATACATAAACATGTCTGTGAGTGAGAGACTCAATCAGTCAATAAGAATAGGAGGGGCCTGGTGAGATGAAGTGAGGGGACTTAAGAGTGGGGACTCAAGCTGAGCTGAACTGGAACTCAGGGACAGTTCTGGGGACCCAGAGGGACTGGCTCAGGAAAGGGCCAGGTGGGTGTGTGTACCCCACGTGTGTGTCTCTACTACTCTTACCCTGTGGCTTTGAAATGGCCAGGCAGGCTGGACCTCCTGGGGACAGGGTATAGAAATGGCAGGGGCCTGGATTGGGGGGGGGGGGGGGGGGGGGGGGGGGGGGGGGGGGGAAGGACTCCAGGGAGTCAGGCCTAGTATTTGCAGAGCCTCACCTGTCTCCCCCTCCACCCCGCCTCCACCCAAGGTGGCCGAGCAGCTCATCAACCCATTTGGCGAAGATGACGATGACTTTGAGACGAACTGGATTGTTGACAGGAGTTTTCAGGTATAGGGGGGTGGGTTGGGGGAGGAGGGCTGTGTTTTGGACCCACCCCCAGAATGGACCTAGGGAAGGGGGACTCCACCCCATGAACCCTCCCGCCTCCCCGGCCCCTGCTGGCCTTCCACTCCCCAGATCCTCACCCCCGACCCTGGGTGCTGCGGGAGGACATGATCCCGCCCATGTCACCACCCGGGAAAGCCAGGCCCAGGCCATGGTCCTGCTGGGCTGACCTCTCCGTCGGCCTTCTGCTTCTGTGCCTGGTGACCAGGTGTCCCTGCTGGCCGTGGATGAGATCCATCAGAATCTGCCGCCGCTGGAGCGGGACATGTACTGGAATGAGCGGCTTCCCCGCCCCCCCTACACAGCCGCCGCTGCCCAGTCCCGGCGAGCCTCCTTCTTGGGCTCCACCTACAGTATCAGGTGGGCAGCGCTCTGGGGCCTCTGGGGCAGGTGGAAAAGCCTTCCAGTGCAGGGCCCTGCCTCAAGACTTGGGGCAACACGCAAGAATATTCTTCAGCGGGCTGAGCCCTGGTGGCGTAAGTGGTTGAGTGCGGAACTGCAGCCCGTGGGCTTGGCGGTTCAAATCCAGCGGCGCCTGGATAGCGCCACGACCACCAGAGGCAGTGATGCCCACAAAAACGAACAAAAAACCCCAAACAAACAAAGAATATTCTTCAACCTGTGGGTGTTAGTCCGGGTGGACTAGAGAAACAAATCCATCAACATGCATATGGATATGCGGGACAGATTTCTATACAAGAGAAATGGAACATTGAGAAAGCATCCCAACCCAGTCCAGTCCAAGATCATAAGTCCGCTATTAGCCCATATGTCCGATACCAGTCTATAAAGTCTCCTGACTCACGAAGCACATGCAATGAAACCAAGACAATCACAGGCCAGTGGGTGCAGAGTCTTGTGTGTCCACCTGGGGTAGAAGCATCCTGGTGCTGACAGGGGTCTCCCCATGGCTCATTCCCAGGGCTCAGAGTCCATCAGCAGTATCCAGTGGTGGTAAAAGTATCTCAGGGCTTGCAGGGGTCTCTCTGTGGCTTCTCTGGCCCCAGAGGTCTGGTTCATCAGGGCGAACCCATGTGGCTTCTCCTCCGGCTCCTCCAGGTTCCAGGACTCAGGATCCATCAGCATGCCACCATCTTGTCTTTCAGTAGACTGACTCCAAGAGACTGGTCTATAGTCTCTCACCTCCACGGGGGAAGTATCATGAGATTTCCCAGAATTCTGAGAAAGCTATGCCCACACAGAGGTCTCATTAGCTATCTCCAGAGTGACAGGCTAGACTCCACCCCGACACTCTCAGTCATGAAGTTGACACCAAGTACACGACTGCCACACTGTGCCTGAGAGGTGCCAGGTGCTGCCCTGAGCCCTTTTGAGCCAGAAATTTTTTCCCTTCCAGGTCACCCTGGCTGGTTTCAGAAAGGTTAAGGAAGGTGCCAGCCCAACATCATCTAGCCAACAAGAGGCACAGGTGAGCTAGCTGTGCCTAGTTCCACCTGACACACACACACACACACACACACACACACACACACACACACACACACACACTGAGGAATTAACTGCCCACCTGTTCCCTCACTCAGTGGCTGGCTACTGGGTCCCCACTGCCCAGGTTTCAATTCGCTACCGAGAACTCAGACTCCTGTGCCCCTGTGGTGCCGAGCAGGCCTTTCAGGGACTGCCAATTTAAACCTCCCTTTCCAAAGTTGGAAACTTGAGGCCCAGAGAGAGAAGGTTCTTGCTCCAGGACAGGTGCCGGCTGGTGTCTGAGATGGAAGAGCCAGGCCCATCCCTCACAATGGCTTAAACATCATTCAAGAGCCCCATGTCTCTTTTTTCCCCAACAAGTGAAGCCATCCTAATCTGAATAACCCCCTCTAAGGGAGGCACCCGAGAGCCGCAGTTTGCCCACCCCAGGCTGTGCCAGCCAGTTACAAGGGTGCCTTGGGGATTGCAAGCCCTGGGTGAAGCATTCGAATTGCAGTGTTGACCAAGAATACTGACAGTCCCCTGGAGTGCCAGCACAAACCAAGCGAGGGCGTTGAGACGCTGTCTCGCCGACTTTGGACACGTCATCAGGAACGATGAGTGTTGGTGTAAGCGGGCCTCTGACAACGGAGGGGTTCCAAGGCGAAACTGGGTGACTGTAATCTAGAGAGACCCTAGAAAAGTCACCGAGACTAGGAGAGACAGGAGAGAAGATAAAATAGAGGAGTCAGACATTTTAGGGCGCATGCTCACCTCTGATCTCAGAAGCCAGGTCTGCGCAGAGACGGGGGAGGAGCATATGTTTCTAACCAAGGCTTCTATAGACTTAGAGGGCATGTGAGCTCCCTGGTTAGAGGTGACCACATCCGTGACAGGAAGGGGTAGTGCCACAGGCGACACAAGCAAGGGGCGGGGGAAGATCTGAGGCAGCGGTTCTCAACCTGGAGGTCGCCACCCCTTTGGGGGTCAAACAGCCCTTTCATAGGGGTCACCTGATTCATAACAGTAGCAAGGGGCTGAGCCCCGGTGGCGTAGTGGTTGTGGGTGGGACTGCGGCCCACTGGGATGGAGGTTCAATTCCAGCTCCACAGGAGCAAAGGCTGGGCTTCCTAGTCCCACCACCTGAGGGCAGTGATGCCTAAAAAAAATAAAATAAAATAAAATAAAAAGAAAGTAGCAACGAAAATAATATAGTTGGGGAGGGTCACCCCAACAAAGGGTCGCAGTATTAGGAAGGTTAAGAGCCCACTGATCTAAGGGGTGTCCCAACACTAGGAAGGCGAGGGGACTAGGGGCACACATGTGACAAGGCGGGTGGATCCCAAATTCAAGATGGCAGCCTAACCTGGGTCATCCTTGAGTGGCTTGACCTTGTCTCTGGACTCTCTTTCAGGGAGACAATCTCTGTCCTCATCACCAGGGCATGGGACAGAGGGTAGGGCGTATGACTGAACTTCAGAGCACCCGGTCACCCACCAGGAGCTAGCAGCCTGCATCCTCGGTTGGGCAGAGAGTTGCGGTGTCACCTGGAGGAAAAAGCCCTTTGGCATCCCTCAGATGGGTCCTTGGAGAAGGCCGTCCTGCTTGGGGACGAAGAGGGCCCACAGACGAGAGGAAGCCCGTGGGCAAGACGAATGGACATGGTGGCTGCAAGCCATCCTTTGCACAGCAGCAGGCAACACTGCCCACCGTGAGCCACCCGGCCACCCCCGCTGTGTTGTGACTGCAGCCTCTGTCTCAGTCCTTCTTGCCGTCCTGGGAGGGTCTCTCTCTGTTGCTCAGCCCCTCTCCTTGTCCAGGCATGGTGCCCTCCTGGGGGGACGAGTCCCTCCTGCAAACAAACAAGACACCCAAACTCACTGCCATGCAGTCAGTGAGGCGGACTGATCGTGACTCCCCCCAGCCCCCACCCCCTGTGTTTCTGAGAGGAGAAGGGCCAGTCTCCCTTGAGAGCTGCCGGTGGTTTTGAACTGTCAACTGTGGGGATCGCAACCACACCACCACCAGGGCGCCTGCTCTCTCCTGATAGCATGCCCACAGCTGTAGCATTCTGGCGGCACTTCTCCAACATTGGCTCTGGCGTTTGTGCGTGGTTCAGGCGGTGCACAGTGCTTTCCCTGTCCCCGGGGCAGTATTGTCCTGCATCTGCTTCAATGCACCTGAGTGACCGTTGAACAAGGGACCTCGGGCAGAATGAGAGCCCCACCGTTGGCTGCCTGCTGGGCCTTGCAGCTTGGCTTTAGAGGATGGAGAGTTTGGACAGGGTGGTGGGGCAGGCAGGTCATACCCTGGGGCAGGGGCAGGGGACTTTCTCATGCAGGGTAAGGAGCTCTGGCTTCGTCCAAGTTTGCCACCAGGCACTCATCTTCCTTCCTTGGCAAAGTCACTCTCTGGCGGGCTGGGACCACCACGCCCTGGTTCTGTCTGTCTGGACACACATTCTCTCTCTCTGCCCCTCACCGAGCCACTCATAACAAGGGAGGTGGGGCGAGGGGGGAGGATGGAGAAGCTGCAATTGCCTGGAGCAAAAAGCTTTAAGGGAAGGAATCGGTGAGGAAGAGGAGGCCCCGTGGTGCCAGGCTTTGGATGAAATCTTGGCCAGGAGGGGGCCTGGCAGTGAGGAGCTGTGCCTTGAGGAGGGTGAGCAGGAAGGAGGGAGGCTATGCGGGATCTGGGCAGTGCCCAAAGGAGGGAGGAGGGAAGGGAAGAGGGAGACCAGGCCTGGCTCCCTGGGCCTGCACCGAGCCCTTGTGCTCTCTCTCCTCTGCAGCATGGATAAAGAAGACATGGAGTTTCGGGCAAATGAGAGTGAGGGCGATGATCGGAGAGGCGGGCCCTCGGGCATCTTCAGCCGCTTCCTGGGGTTCCAGTCCCCCGAACACGCCCACAGGACGAACTCGAAGATGCGACTGCTCACGCACCACGGGAAGGGCTTCCCCCACAAGAAGGGCTGTGTGAAGCCCCAGTCCAAGGACCACAAGGGGGGTCCCAAGTACCTTGGAGGCCTAGGGGCCCCGGGGGACCCAGGGGAGAGCAAGGTCTGGAGAATGGGGATGGAACCCTCTGGGCCCGGCCTACTGTATGAAAGGTCAGGATTCCACAGTGCCCCCGTGACGCCACTCCACCACACCCCCATGGTCTTCCCGCCAGCAGCCACACTGAAGCTCGGCAGCCTCACTGACCTGCGTGTGCCAAGCCACGGGCCCAAGAACCATCTCGAAACACTCCCGGAGCGGGCCACAGCCGGGAAGGAGCACCCAGACGTGGGTTCTGGGCGCAAGAAAGCTGTGGAGTTCAACCTGCCAGACATGCTGGAGTCCTCCGAGGACCACGTCAGCGGCACGCCAGGCCGGGACCAGGGGGGTGCCTACTGGGACTTGGAGAACACGTCTGTCCCGGCGTTCCCGTCCTCCCCCAGTTCTGACACTGAATAGCTGGACTTATTACACCCAACAACCCTGGAGTGGGGGTCCTCTAGAGATGCCTTGGGGACCGGACCTCTGTTGATCTAAGAACCTGGAGAGAAAGACCAGTGTGGGACCAGGCAGGGAACGGGAATAGCAGCAGGGATCAGAAAACTGGCCGGTAGCTAGCTCTACAGGAGCAGAAAGCCTCCTATCTTTTCCCCTTGGAGCAGCTGGTGTGACCTTGTGGTGTGACCTCGCTCAAAAGGCAACCCTGATACCACCTGGGCAGAGGTGGTACCCATGCCTACAGCCCTACCTGGCTGGTGGGCTGGAATTGCACTGGGCCCAGCTCACTTTGAGTCGATCTGGCTATGTGAAAACGCTGGGACAGAACTGGGCGTTCCAGCTGTGGCCCAACTCTTGACTCCCTGCCCTGGAGGCCAGCTGAACACTTCATGAGCCCCCACTGCAACCTGGAGCCATCTGAGCAAGGACAGCAGGCCCTGCCATGGGACACCGCACTGGGGCTGGTGAAAGGAGGCGCCTGGGGATTTGGAGGGGGGGGGGGGGGCTGTGGCTTATTCCAGAGAACTACTCTTGGGATGTGCTTTTCAAGCCGCCCTTCCTTCTAGAAAATTTTGAGTCTTCCCAACGCTCACCCATTCACAACAGTCCCTTCACTCCAGTGGTGACCATGAAGTGGGGCGGGAGGAAGCTCCACTTCCCACTTCTAGACTCTCCAGCTGTGCTTGTGGCCGGGACAGCAGCTTTCTTGTTGGAAACTCATCTGAATGTCGGTTGTAGGGCTAGCAGGTGGCTTCTCTAGCACTCTGCAACTTCCTCTAGTGTAGGATGGTCGGATAGTGCTTGGCAAGGCAAGAGCCGACTGGCCGCTCTGCTGCTCATGGGTTTGTAGAATAAAGTCCTGCTGTCTCAGCACATGGAAATCAGCTAGCTGCCTCTCCTGCGGCCACCGCTTTCTCTAAGACGCTCAGCATTCCCAACAGTTTCACAACCGGCTTCTACCCGCCTGCTCCTTATCTGAGTCTCCCCCTGTGGGAACTGACCCAGCCATAACCAGACAGCTGTCCCGTGTTCTACCCAGAGCCTCTCATGGCTGGCTTCATGGATAACAAAACCCAACAGGCTCCAGCACCTGCTGGAGTCTTCAAAACGGCCTCTGTCCTTCAGTGGTGGAAGTAGGATAAATCGCCAGTGTGTGTTCTGAAATCAGGAGTCCTCATGGCAGTCTTTAGCCCCCTTCCAGTGACCCCCCCCCTCCCCCACAGAGGTTTATAAATAAATACGAAATTTGCGCAAGCTCCGTTTTATTAAGTAGGATTTTGCAGTGGGAACTGGGGCGCTTAAAAAAATTCGACCGCCTGGGCCTGGGTGGCTCTCTGCCAAGATCTGAGACAACAGCTGGGTATCAAAGGACTTTATAGACTTTATCTGAAGGAATGGTACAAATGGAAGAACGGAAGTGGACGCTTGGGTACAATTTCTACAAAAGGGACAGGTCTACCCCTCATGCATGTGCGGCCTTGGGGACTTGGGGCAGGCCAGGCTGCTGCTTAGCTCTCTCCGTCACTGTCGCCCAGGGTGTGCTTGTCGAAGAGATACTCGGCCAGGCCGGAATCTGGGGCCCCCATCTTGCGCAGGTTGGTGACATAGTCGCCCAGTTCTTTGATGGATTTCACCTGCTCGTCCAGGTAATGTGTCTCGATGAAGTCACAGAG